>PHWZ01000063.1:0-119419 GCA_004379285.1 Botryotinia calthae
CAATGCCTCAACCCCCACATTCCCCCCACTAAAAACAACTCCAACATCACACCCCCTCTCCCCCCCTTCCCCCTCCAGCCACCTCCTAAACCCCTCATGAAACAACACCGTCGCAAGCCCCACACACGCACTCGGCTCCACCACAACCTTCATCCTCTCAACCACCAACCGCATCGCCTTCCTAATCTGTTCCTCCGTCACACTAAACATACCCTGCACCAACTTCCTCTCAAAAATAACACTCCACGGAATCTTCCCCACCGGGGTACGCAATCCATCCGCAATCGTGAGACTCTTCACACTTTCAACCCTCTTCCCCTGTTCAAACCCACGACGCCCATCATCCGCGCCCTGAAACTCTGGTTCCGCGCCAAAAACTCGGATTCCCGTGCCCTCGCACGAAAGCGCAACACCTGATAACATCCCCCCGCCTCCACAAGGAGTAATAATCGCATCTAAACCCTTTACGCCTTGGGAATCTTGTCCGCCCACCCCCTTCTCACTTTGTAACTGTCTAACCTGTTCCGCCAATTCCAAACCCAAGGTTCCTTGCCCAGCCATGATATCCGGATGATCATACGGCGGCACAAGTCTTGCGCCCGTTTCCTTGATAACTTCTTCAACCATTGCTTCGCGCTCTACTGATGTCGACCCGCTGAATCTAACATTTGCGCCGTAACCTTTTGTCGCTGCTATTTTGGAGGGTGTCGAGATAGTGGGCATGACGATGTGGGCTGGGATGCCGAGTTCACGGGCTGCGAGTGCGAGTGCTTGTGCGTGGTTTCCTGTCGTTGGAATTATGTTAGCATTTTTAGCCTGTAGAAGTTGTTGGCAGATTAAAAGAAAGCCGGGGATGATAATAATAGCAAAAGAACAATCCACAAGCGCAGAGAAAATTAGAAAAATTCAGTAAACAAACCACTACTATGCGTCACCACACCCTTCTGTCTCCAACCTCCCTCTCCATGACCAGCTTCGATCCCTCCTTCTGCCTCCTCTAACCTCTTCAATGCATGGAAAGCCCCTCTAACTTTGAATGCGCCCACCCTCTGTAGATTCTCACATTTAAACCATAGTCTAATTTTTGGCTTCGCAGGCTCCTTTCCTTCCCACTCTGTGCCTTTCAATGCCTCCGCAGTCTGTGGTGTGCTCGCTATATCATCAATTGTCCTATTTGTAAGAACTGGGGTATAATGAATATGCGGTTTGATAAGTTCGTGAGCATCCAAAACCGATTGGCGATTAAGAGGGAGTCGCGTGTTGGGATCTGCCATTGTAAGTTCTGATCTAAATTGAATACACTTGTAAATCTGTCAAAATGAATTGGAAACAAATTGCAATGTCAAGGAAGAATGCAGCTGCTAACCATATAGCATAACAAATATAGTGGGGGCGGGGCATTATTGCCCGGATGATTCATATAAAATGAGACCCTGGTTTGGTGAAATTCATGCCGATCTCGGCTGAACAGGGAAGTATGAACAATTACACAAGTATGGTCAATTATAAAAACAATTGGAAATATAATTTTTTTGAATTCAATGGCTTAAACTTTTAATTCCCGATACCGTTGATTAATAGAACGGAAAGTCATGAGAGTATGATACAATTGGCCCAATTTCAAATATGCAACTCCAGCCCCAAAGGCCCCATTAACTATCCATTTAGTTGTTTTCAGGACGGAGGGAACTAATAAAAATGTTAGTTATGGTACACTTGTAATGATGAATGAATGTAACTTACCGGACAGCCTTTCCTGCTCTCCAGATCTCCAAATCACGAATCTCCTTCATCTCAGCCTCATACTTCTCACGGTAATCCTTTTGGGAGTTGAACTCAAGGGATCTTTGAGTCTCCTTTCCAGTCTTGACGGAGTCATACAAGTCGTTGAAGACTGGCTTCAAAGCATCCTTGAACTTTCCGGACCAATCGATAGCGCCACGACGAGCAGTGGTAGAGCAAGCCTCGTACATCCAGTCCATACCGTTGGCACCAATCAATGGGTACAAAGATTGAGTAGCCTCCTCAACAGTCTCGTTGAAAGCTTCACTTGGGCTGTGACCTTGCTCACGGAGAACCTCGTATTGTGCGAGGAACATACCGTGGATACCACCCATCAAGCAACCACGCTCACCGTACAAGTCGGAGTAAACCTCCTTCTCGAAGGTGGTCTCGTAGAGGTATCCAGATCCAACACCGACACCGAGAGCGATAGCCTTCTCTTGTGCCTTACCGGTAACATCTTGGAAAACGGCGATGGAAGAGTTGATACCACGACCCTCACGGAAGAGAGTTCGGACGGTACGTCCAGATCCCTTTGGTGCAACGAGGATGACATCAACGTCAGTTGGGACATCGACCTTGGTTTGGTCCTTGAAGACTGGGGAGAAACCGTGGGAGAAGTAAAGAGTCTGCAGAAGTCAGTTTTGGACATTGAACATTGGAAACTTGAACATCTGTCCATACCTTTCCCTTGGTGATCTGGGGCTTAAGTGCTGGCCAAGTTTCACTTTGAGCAGCATCAGAAAGCAAGTTCATGATGATGGTACCCTTTGAGATAGCCTCATCAACCTCGAAGAGGTTCTTTCCTGGAACCCAACCATCTTGTTGAGCATCCTTCCATGATTGACCGTTCTTTCGTACACCGACCACGACGTTAAGACCGTTATCACGCATGTTCAAAGATTGAGCATGTCCTTGGGAACCGTAACCAATAATGGCCATTGTGTCATTCTTGAAGTATTCCTGGAAGACAGATATTAGCAAAAGTCAAGGATGTCAAAAGTTACAAGGTGTAAATCATACCTGGAGTCTCTCAATTGGCCAGTCGGCTCTCTCTATTAAATCTGTCAGTTTCCATTAATACCCAGATTGAAATCTGAATCCATACCGTAAACCTTCTCCTTTGTGCCAGCAAAGTCAATGGTCTTTACACCTCTGACTTGTTGGGAAGCTCCAACAACAGCACGAGCAGCGGAAGGTCTGGCTGAGGCATTGATAGCAGAGACAAAAGTTCTGCGTGCTGGTGCAGTCAATTGACGTGCAACTGGTCTAGCGACTCTGGAAAATGTACGGGCAGCCATTTTGAAGGAAGAAGTGAGTGGAGTTCAAAAGAAGGAAGAATAACAGATGGGTATTTTGAGGTTTAAATCAAAAAGTTGTAGATGTGACTCTTCGTCTTTTTGTTGTGGGCAACAGTAGCTAGGAAATTTTCCTGCCCGGTTCCGGAGGTACCTTTGACAGGGGTATTCTCCAGTATCGCACTTTCTGTGGGTGAGAAAGTCTTGGCAAACCAACCGTGCGGGCTGTATTTCAACGTGTATATGTTGTAGAAAGTGAAGATAATTTATATGTACGAGTACATGCATCTAAAAACTGAGCTCAATTTGGTAAATTATAAATAAAACTTTACCCAAAACCTTAAATATCTGTATATATCGTTATATTATTGTTTGTTATACTGCTATATTTCTTTCTCCTACCTAGACAGATACTCACATACGTAGCTATAGGTAGTCATTTTCATCCCCGTCAATCGTACACAGATATAGTTACGTTTCGGAATTATATACATATATAAATCGACAATCTAGATGATCTGTCTGTATCTATCCGAAAGGAAAGGCAAGGAAGGCTATAGTGTAAATTCGGCCACATCACAGCCTCACCCACCCCTCCGGTATTGTTCCGGCCACGGTCCAAGCCGTGCAATAGCTTGTGCTAGGTTCCAAATAATTGACTACAAGAAACTGGCCTCGCGTGGTCCGGCTTGCCTAGTATACCCCGATATATGAATCTACAACAGTAGTGGAGATAGATAGATGGAGTTACCAAGTAGAAAGTTGCCATTTACAAATATGACTCCTTCACTCTGCCTCCATAAACCGGAGAAATCGTAATACTTGCTCGTATACTCTAGGGGTTGACATCAGAATCAGATGTACTCACGAAATGACGCTCCGGTAGTCCTCCGGTAGTCATTGCTCTGAAGGTTTAATCCCCCCTTGCTTGAATTTGGAAAGGTATCTGTTTGTATGTATTCATTCATTGTATTGACCATGTTGACTACTTCCCCCGTACTCTCTGGTCCAACACAATGTGTCCTTTCTACAGCCACAACACAAAGCCTGATATAAGATCAACAGCCAAAAAAGGCTGCATGAAAGGTTCCCGATCTCCAAATAGAAAAAAAACGCCCATTATACCCCGTCCTCATGTTGTGACCTTACACATTGGTGCGTGGTGCTGGAAATGTAGTACTTGTCCGGATCGTATAACCCTATCTTGACATCGTTTGTATTGTTGCATAATGCATATTGAAAGCATAGTAAGTGTCTAATCCATATGACTTCTCTCTTCAAACTTTCAATACTCTGTCGAATGAATCATTCTTGACAGATCCACCCCCCATAGCAGATCTCACGTTCCGCTTGAATCCCTCTCGGTTTGATCTCAAATCCTCTGCAGCTTCCTTGTTAAGTGGATCCGAGGCGTTTGGTTCGAGGAAAAGGAACTGTTCATCCAGTCATTAGTACAAAGTAACTTCGCACACCGCAGATACCATAAACATCCAACCAAACCACCCCCAAAACATACCTGCAATCCAATAACAATCGCTTGTAAGTTCAACACTGGTTTCCAGTCCTCCCTCAGAATATTCAAACAAATTTTGCCCTCAACATCGATATTGGGGTGATAGATCTTCTGTTCACAGTTGACTTTGGGTGGCTCGTGAGGGAACGTTTCCGGAACGGCGAATTTGAATTTGAAGATTCCACCCTTGTACATGCCTTCATCTGGTTCAATATATAGAAAGAAGTTGAGGATATCGTCTTCATCGGGGAAATCGGTACGCATAGTAGAGGGCAGCGACATTTCAGCAATATCTGACAGCGCACACCGTAATGTTAGTTCTCATACATGCATGCCCAATACAATCTCATTCTGTGCCCTCCCGTATACACTCAAGAGCCTGGAATCTGTTCATCTTACCTTTCTGCAATCTAAGTTGTGCGGCCGTAACCTTCTTCTTCTTAATACCCGCAGCAGCATCGGCATTTGCCTCTTGCTGCTGTTTTTGTTTCTGCGTACAATATCAGTATTCCGAACGCGTTACAAATCGTTACCAAGATCCCAGTTCTGAAGCACACATACCATAGACCATATCTTCAACATCTTGACTATCGATGACACTATAACTAGAGTGTTGAGAGTGCAATTCTGGAGTTGGGAAGTTGAGAATTATATTGTAGGTATTGGAATAATGTTTGAGAAATGACGTTTAACAGTGAGAGAAAAGTAAGCGAGAAGGTCGTTCTGTACCTTATTATAAAACTATAGGAACTTGAGAGAGTGAATAGCTCCAGTCTGTCGTATCAAAATGGTGTTATAGAATGTTGTGACTTGTCAAATATACAATTATACAGTTGCTACAGTAGGAATTTTTGGTTGCTGACGCCTTGCCGAGAGATATGAGGCAGGCTGGCGGGGTTCGGTTTCTTATCAAAAGCATCACGCGACTGGCCAACCCGTTTTTGTGCCACATGCAAGATGCAAGGTCCGTATCCCAAGAAACTTCATACATTAGAATCAATTTATTCACTCAAATAATTTTGTGTATTCAGACTCTCTAATATACTCAGTTTAGTTGATATATTCAGACTCGTTAATATACTCAGTTCAGTTGATATATTCAGACTCTCTGATATACTCAGCTCAGTTGATACATTCAGAGGCTCTAAAACACTCAATTCAGTTGACACATTCAATGTCTCTAATGTACCCAAATCATTCTGTACATTCAAAGTCTCTCATGTACCCAATTCAGTTGATACATTCAAATCATTATAAACAATTATGCAGATTTCTAGTTTGACACAGTGCACATTGGGTTCTTCATGAAAGATGACATCTAGCTCAATAGATACGAATGATTATTCATTCATAAGGGTATTTAATAGTATTAAACGGAAACGCCTACTCAAACATGCAATATAGAGAGACCGCTTAGAAAGAAGAAAAATCTGAAAACTCCCATATGTGAAGCAAAAATGCAAAAATGGTTGCTTGATGTAGATTCACGCGCTGATTCCTTTCCAATGATAGGTGCTCACGCTCCGTATAAAGGGTCCATCCTCCCCTCCGCCCCCCAATTTTGTGAAAAAGAAACATTTATTACTCATAACCTTTTAGTGTTGCGAGTACCGATATTTCCTTCTAGAGTATGTATGATATGAGTCTTGTCTAACGTCTCATGAAGCAGCACATGATGCCAGACTTGAACAAGAAGTAAGAACATCCGAGGAATCGAATAAGTGCCAAGAAAGCCGTTGAGTAAAGTAAAACTTCGAAGAACTTAGCAGTTCTTATTGATGCAGAATTCTGAACATAATGTTAGCTAGGAAATTCAAACTATTGTAGGCATAGAAAAACTCACTCCGAAACCAAATCCATCAACACTGTCACTAGTGATAGCAACAGCCAACAAAGCGTTTGAGAATACCCAAGAGATCAAAAGCTTAGTTCTGAAAGATTTGTAAGAATCCTCCAAGGTCTTACTCTCATCTTCAACTTCAGGAACAAATGGACTAAGAGCACGCTTGACAGTTGCCTCAAACTGACTGTCAATATCCTCTTGCGGTCTGTCAATTTCTTCAATAACTGCTGCTTTACCATCAACCTTCGTAGTTTTAGCTGACGGAAGAGCTTCTGCTTTATCGGATCCCTTGGTACCCCAAGAAACATCGTGCCAATTACTGAAAGCGTACACCATGAGAATGTTGATGTAAGATGACATGAGCAGCAAGTATGGGCCGAAGGAATGGAACATGTGCCATGGATCCATATACATGAAGGATGCAACGAAGTACAATCCAAATGTAGCAGCTAAAGCGAGAATAATGATACCAGCTCCGGAACTCGAGCTATTTCCGAAGAAACTCTCAAAGAAATCTTTCGCACTACTAGTATCGAGACTATCTCCTGCCGAGAAAGCACGAACGACCAGATACATGGATAGAACAAGGACGTAGAGATTGATAACACCAAAAACGACAAAGGATACCATATAAGTAGCCTTAGATCCTTTAGGTCGATTACCAAGAGCCAGGATGAATTGAACGAGTAGGAATCCCAAGTAGAGATATTTCAGAATCGTGTTGATGATAGGGGTAGCAGTATCACCGAAAGGCCAGCCATGGTGAAGGGCAGTAGTTTCCGAAGCAGCGGTAGGGGTACCGACAAGATCCATAATAACAGTAGTTGTGAGCCAGAAAGAAGATAACATGAACCAACTGAGAAAGTTGGAGAAGACGTTGTATAAGAATTGAATATGCAAGAAGAACATGCGGACAAGATTGTGACCACTCTTGTACCTGTAAGAGACGTTAGTTATTGACTCTCAGAATACGCCGTCACGTATAAACTTACATTCTGCCGAAATGCATGATGGAATACATTCCTGCTGCAAAGGAACCGTTAAGCCATCTTCTACGTTGACCAATGAATTCAGCAGCTCCTTCAGGTACATCAGTTTCTCCTTTAGCTGCCTTGATATAAGTCAAATGCCACTTGCTACCAGCCTTGGCTACAAGCTCGAAACAGAGAATTCTGTCCTCGGCCAAGAACATGTTCTTCTTGAAAATATTCATCCCCTCGATACCCTTCTTTCCAAGAATCTTGGACAAGGTGTGATCTCCGTGGAAGTATTGTTCAAGAGGCCGTCCCATAATAGCTCGGAATCGGTATGCAGAGAAAGCTCCCGGCAACACACTGACATATCCAAAAGAACTCTCCAGAGGCTTGTCGAGAATATTACTGATCTTATACTCGAAATTTTGACCTGCAACGAGCGGATTAAGCAGTTTTCGTCCGTTCTTTCCCAGCATTGCGTGGATCTCTCCGCAAGCACCTCCTAGATCTTTGTCGTTGTAGAAGCCTTCCCACAAAGACAACAACGATTTAGGTCCTGGCTTCGTACCGGCATCCAAAAGGATACAAACTTCGGGGTTAAGAAGACGACCGAATGCATTGAACAGCCATCTATGGGAATTAATCTTCTTTGTATTCTTTGCCTTCAAGCAAAACATCATTTGCACCGGAGGAAGACAGTTGGCATCGCCCTCGGTTGGGCGGATGAGTTGTTGACTGGCAGTAACCGAAAGTTGTGTGGTGTACTCGAAAACGTGAGCAACAGTCTCCTTTCCATCGACATCTTTCTTCATGACACCATCTTGGTAGATACCAATTGTAGCAAGAACATCAAGTGTATCTTTGTCGCAAGGGTCGATACCATCAAAAACAAGGCAGACAACAATTTTTTGCCATGCTGGTCCACCAACATTCCAGAAATCAGATTTCTTGAGGTTGACAATATCACGGATATTTTGCATGACACCGTGAAGAGTACGTGCAGTCAACTGCTTGTCTTCGTTGTAATAGGTAACGGCAATGAGCAACTCAGTATGACGATTGTACATGGCAGGTCGTAGATTGTAACCATTTTTCAGAGTAAATTCATCGGGATCGCAAGTTGCAGCGGTGTAACGCATGTGTGTGAATTCTTCGCTGCCACCCTCCAAATCATTTCTGTATTTTTGCTGAATGGCATTTTTGATAGCACTAGGTACTGGGTGATCAACACTCAAGACGCTTCCCTGGACAAGCTTAACCTTTCTTGTAGCATAACGTTTGAGACCTCCAGCTTGAGGGGCTTGTCGTTGTCTCCATGCCTCTGTGGAGGTAGTCCCGGCTCTTGACAAAGGAGTTTCGGTTTGTGGGTATGGGTTATCTTCTAACTGCTCACTGTATGTGTGGGATGAGTTGTAATCGCTGCTGTATGGTTGTGGATCGTTCGCATACGTTTCTGTAAGACTGTAGGCAGAAACAGGTCTAACTGGAGGAGTATTCGCTCGAAGACCTCCTTGAGAGTGAGAGTCGTAGGGGCTGTTGAATGGGCCGCCATGTCCTCCAGAATCGAGTAAAGGTAAAGCTCCTTCTTCATCTTGAGGATGTTGGTACTGCAAGAGTTATGGTTAGAGAAAGCTTTCCCACGATCTGCGAGACAAAAGAAGTCCTAGAACTTACGTGACCCCCTCCAGGTGGAAGGTCTTGGAGCTTATGCTCATCATAGCCTCCGTTTCCAGAGTACGCCATGGTTGTGGAAAATAATCAAGAACCCTTTATCAAGTGATCGAGATTATACAATTTTAAGTGTAGTATTAATACTGACAAACCCTTTGAGGTTTTATCAATACTTGATGGATGAGAAATAGATCAAAAGAGGAATGTTGGTTGTGTCCAAGCTTCAGAGGTATATTCTCGTATGGCGGTGTCAATCCGTGGGCTTCAGAAACGGACGGTCAGATCGATCGAATCGACCCTCCTTGGCAAGCGAAGTAAAAGAGTGAATGTGGTTCAACGCGAAATTCTTTATTCTGATTCACAAACAAAACAATCAGCCAAAATGTATGGTACCAGTGATGGTACCAAGGTGTCGAAGAGAGGATGAGAAGAAGAAGTCAAGTCGAAGGAGAAAAGAATGATGGATGAATCTTCTCCTCTCAAAAAGTGAAGTGGTGAAGTGGTGAAGATATGAAGATATGAAGAAAGGCTCAGAAAGGGTAATAAAAAAGCAACCCTGTTTCAGATTCTTGAAGTCAATAAAAAAATAGGAGGGATGGGATGGATGGAATGGATGGAATGGATTCCCTATGATTCCCTATGATTTAGTTTGTTGTCTTGGGCTCCGCTATTTTCAAATTCCTTCAATGATTTTTTGGTATTCGGAACCCTGAAAGCAATTGGAGTTCTTTACCGATTTTTGATCGTAAGTAAGGCGAAATGAGGTGAAATAAAGAAATTTGGACCAATGAAAAGGTGTTGAATCGGTCGGCTGTCAGAGTATTATTATTATTGTGAATGTGTGAAGATGTTGATCCTGTATGTTGACTGCGCCTCACCTGGAAAAGTTCATTGATTCTAATTGTAAATCTATATGCATCATCATTCCCCATCTCGATGCCGCGGCTTGTTTTCATTCATCCAATCTTCATTCTGGACGTTCGAGAATTGCGTATGCGTATCTACAACTGTCTCGTATTCTGGCAAACATGATGAAGGGACGAGGAAGGCTTGGATCTTTTCGGAGCTCCTCTCCAAAGGTCTTCTCTCTGCCCCTTCACTGACTTATTCGTACTTCACAACGACTTCATGGCATGTCGTGTAATATTAACTATCTCCCTGGAAGAGTCGCGTTTACAGAGTACAGTGCGATGAAGTGCAAGCTTAACCCCTTTAACCAGCGTTTTGGTCTGATAATCATTTGAGATCATTGGCTGTCTTTGCGCTTTGGTTTCAGCTGTTATAGCTCACCTGCCTATGAAATGTCAGATCAACCACATCACAGGTCTCATACATCATCGTGTCGTATCAAGGGCTTTTCTCATTGGGGGGGAGAGTGGCCATCGATCATACACACGGTCTTATTCTTAAACTTCACTATACATTTCAAGAAATCATCGTTGTTTTCTGGCACCTAACAAACAAGTCGTTGGCAGCGTCTGACAGAGTTACTCTGTACATTATTCGGCGTCACGACTGCGGCTACTTCCCGAATGTCAGGTATTGCTCTGTCTATTAATAGACTGCGTACTATTCTAGAAGAAGCTAATTAGATGGGGTAAAATACTAGACCGGCCAAGGAAAGTTCCTGAATCTATGGACTGTGGGAATGAAGCTCTAAAGGATAAGGATTTGAATATGGATACAATCAGAATGGCGTATACAGTAGAGTACTTATTAGCTGCAGACTGTCAGTACGTAGTGTTATGGATGTTGACAGCAGCTTCATCCCATGTTTGTTCACTGACTGTTGACTGCTTGTATCTCGTTCATGATGGATGATGCTTCATCTGCAGGTATAAAGTGGGAACATCCCAAATAGCGGGTAGGGGAGGAGAACTATTCCATGGCCAAATAAATTCAGGGGAAAGTGTGGCCTGGGCTCTAAGGTATCACAGCCCTCATGCGCAAATCGGTAGAATAAAAATTCTGCTTTACGTGATCGTCGAAAATGAAGAAGATTACTCGAATGCTTCTGGAGCACTGGGTATCCAATATGAGCGGACATCCTTCCTACATTATTATCCAGAATCCAGTGTTTTGCAATTTCCTCGTCAACACGCACGGTTTACTGTTGTCTAATGGCAGGTCAATTTTTACCGAAGCACCCTTGAAGCAATCATTAGCTGCTTCAGATTTGGGGAGAAGATACCTTTCGCTCAATTTCCACTTGCCAAATCCATACAATAGCAATAGCAACGTCGAAGCATTCACGCGTCAATGACTCCTGGAAAAGTCTAATCTCTTGTTCACAAAGCTCGGGTACCTCTTTTACGTCTGTGGTGTTTCATTCTTCCAAAAGTCACCCGCATCGATATCTTACAAACAACGAACAGCGATACTCTAGGTTCTAGGTAGTACGATAGAACCGCAGACATTAAGATCTGAAATTCCAGAGCGATTGATCTACAATACCAAGACGCGGGCCGCAAGGGGTATGATTGAAATTATCTGTATAATTTGCCAACGGCTGTGGATTTTATTGAACACATACCGCGTATGCCCATCTCTCAATACAACTTACTCTCATTGAATCAGAACAGAACAGTCAAAGATATCTGCCCATTATTGTGCGGTTGTCATTGATGCGGGTTGAAGCACAATGATACAACAAATTGATAGAGCAAGCGATATCTAGGTAGGTCGCTCCAGACACTGTGAGTACCTAGTAGGTATCAAATGGCAGAGCAACGCACGCGATAATGCCTCTATGGGCCGTGTAGCAAAGCACACCAGACCACAATACCATTACTCAAATTTCAACTACACACGAAGCTTTCCTGAACCTTCATCAAAATCTATAGCTATACACACACATATACACATGTATATATTGCCTAGCCAACTTTCACCAGTCTTTTCCTCTCTTTTCCTCCCGTTTCATCTGATTTGTGATTTGCCAATCTGAGCTTCCGAGTTTTGCATAAACCATTGGAGATTAGTTTTTGTTCTCACATCTTGTAGGAAATCGCGCTCTTCCCCTGCCACCAAGCGTAATGACACAGGGCGCATCCCTCTTATGAAGGAGAACCCATCCATTCCACTTCCCATTCCCATTCCCTTACATTTACAAGCCTATCAAACCCTCAAGCCTAGCCCCCCCCAACTCTCTAACCCAAAAGTAAATTAGATCCATTTTTCCTCGCTATTCTCGCCCTCAATCGCCAAAGTGAAGAAAATCGGCCTGAGTTGTTTGCTTGTTTGCTTCTTGACCAGCTACTCGTCGAACATGCAATGTGCTACTTACTAATGATAGATTGATCTCCATCAATTCAACCCAATCTCATCTACACCATCACAATTCATCGCAAATGATCATCACGACTACCAGTACGACCGTTTAATTCCCCTCATCGCCGGTCTAGATTTCAGTCGTCAATGTAGATGGAGTCGTAATCGACCTTATTTACGACCGCCATAATAAGAGTTCGCTCAAACCAACACTCGTTTTACATCTTGCCTACTTTACTTGCCCCCTTCACATCGCGACCGTATCGTATCACTTCGTTCTTTCAGCGCCGGCAACAACCATTTGAGTTTCGATCAATTCATCTTCATTTTTTACGATTTTTCATTTCATTGCTCTCACAGCTTATACCCAATTCGACTTTTATTTTTATTTTTCCACCACTCACCTTCCTCGAGCCGGCTCTCTTCTGTTGTCTTTAACCAACAATCACATACAGGCTAAGCCTTCAATCACCAACACCTTTCGATTTCCTCGATCTATCCCAAACCAACCTTGACTGGTTCACTCTCAATTCATTCAATACGACATCATAGCATATCACAATTAGTGCCGGAAAAGATGTCGTATTACGAATGTAGGTGAAATTCTTCGCAAGGTAACAATTTGTTGCTAATCAATTGCAGCATCTTTCCCTACTCTTTTTCGACGATGTGTTGAATGCGATGGAGTCAGTCCAGCATGTCCGGATTGTGCCCATGGTGAGATTTGTTCCCTCGTCCCACCGACTTGTACAGCATGTCAACAGACAGTGTGTGTGGCTTCCTCTGTTGCACCTTCGACGACTGTTAGTTCGTCTTCATCATCAAAGTCCGGTCCAAATGCAGGCGCTATTGCGGGAGGAGTTATCGGAGGACTCTTAGCTGTCGCAACCGTTACTTATCTCGTATGGAGGTTCTGTATCAAAACGAAACGACAACAATTCGAGCAAGATGATTGGATAGAGAACCAAGAGCAAGCCAATGCAGAGAAAGATTTCGCAATGCGAAGGGACGCAAGAGCTTCTACGCATACTGTTGGATCAATTGCATCCACAGTACTGACACGAGCATCGAACATCATTCAAATCGCATACATCCCAGGTGTCACCAACAGATCCACTCCATCCACTCCAGGTCTTCTTGTTCCTCCGGTTCCTCCGATTCCAATTGCTCTATCAAACTCATCTGGATCGCCAAGATATGAGCAAGAACATTTCTTCATGCCAGGAGATCTACGTGACTCAACATACAGTGGAATTAGTGCAATTGGGGAACGAAACTCGTATGCACGAAATAGTGTGGCGTCTACTATTTACGGAAAACAAGCTATCGTATCACCCGTTCCAGCGCAGACAGTCATTCGAGGAAAAGCAGCTGTCGTCAGTGTCAACAAAGCCGGTGGAGGTTCGCCTGGTGGCACCATCACACCTCCAGTTCCAAGCGTCGATTTCAAAAAATACTCTGAAAACCCACCAAGCCCAGCATTCTCTGTAGGCAGTACATTCTTGAATGCTGCTAGTGCTGCGACGATGACCAAACCACAAGTCATTCGAGTGAATTCTAGCTTGTCAAAAGCAACTTCATCTGAGCCTACAAAACCCACAGGAGTCCCATCATTGTTATTTCCCCGAGACTCTAATGCTATCACATTAATCGAGGATGGCACCCCAATCACACCTCAAGGACCTTTTGGTGATCCTCCCGACACAAGTCGAAAATCAGACGCTAGTTTATCAGCCATGACACAAGATGCAACAAAAAAGTCACAAGGGGATGTATTCTCAGACCAACATGAAGTAAAGGAATAGCGGGTCATCTTTTGATACGACATAATTCTTTTGGGGAGCGATTTTGACATAGGAGGTCACCCGTCTGGTTACGATTTGGTTTACTTGTTCCTTTCAACCCTCTATGTACTTGGGGGAGGGGCGGATCCCCATTTTGATGGTTCACAAATGGTGTGGTTGGGTGTTCAAGGGGTATCTTATGATTGGCAATGATTTCTTTATTTTGATTTTTTTTCACATCATCCTATCTTGGTACTTTACCTACTTTTAAAAGATTCCATAGACGATGTCAACACCAATGAATCTGTTCAACAATTTCATGGAATGTTAAATGAAGTGGGATGATAGAATGTATGCATGCATGTGATGTTTTATTGTAATACGTAGGAATCATAAAGATTTCAGAGAAAGGAGGAGGAGTGGCTTGTTGTATGTTGGGATTGATATAGGTGATACATACTGTAGTACTGCAGTATTGCAGGACAGGAGGGAAAGAAATTGGAATGAAATATTGATTCCTCGATAACTAATAAATAGAGTCTGGGAATGTTATGTTATATTATGTTATGTTAAAGCGGCAGAGATATATATTTAGATATTCAGATATTCAGATAGAGGAATGCCTACTGCACGCAGGATATTGTGATAGCGTAGCTTGGTTTAGGGAGGTGGTTTGAAGAGGAATGAATGGATATGGATGTCTATTGCGATAGCAGTAGTAGGAATCGGTATTGCTTTTATGTCTATATAGCTGATTTGATTTGAGTCCCGGGAATTGGGGACTGACACTTTCGTGGGATTTATATTCGGATATCTATCTATATACTCGCTGACGACTGTGTCTAGCCTACGAGTAGGTAATCGTATGTTTGACCTCTAGATTGTTTGTTTGCTTGATGTGGTATGGCATGGCATCGCATGATGTAGCATGATATGATATGATCTAATGTGACATCTCGTCTTGTCTTTTCTTGGGACGTCTTGGTATATTTAGGTATGTCTCGGTCGGTCGGTCTGGGTATGTAGCTGGGAAATATATGGCGTGGGAAAATGTGGGTTATGTATCTATCTCGTTTGTGCATTTTTGGATTTTGGATTTTGGATTTTGGCTTTCGGGATTCGGAAATCTGGATTTGGGTTTGGAGGCGGAGCGATTCAGAATTCGCAATTCGTAATTTTGTGAGATTGAGAAGATGAGATGAGGAGGGAGGAGGAACGGTTCTTGGGAAATTGGGAAGTTGGGAGTTGGGAATTGGGTATTGGGAATTGGGAATTGGGGGGCTCGCTACCGGTGTTTTTGGGGGAAGAGAGAGAGAGAGAGAGAGAAATAGAAAGGAAGGAAGATGAAAAGATAAAAATGGTAGGTAGGACGTGTGGTGTGGCGTGGTTTGTGTGAGTGGGCTAGTATGATAGGTACTAGACTAACTAGGTGGCTAGGTACTTCTAGAGTCTGGAGCAATCATATTCGATAGATACATAATGGCCGAGACTGCGAGATTGATTTGATAGAGTGGTAGCTTCGTAGATTGGTAGATTGGGATAATATCAGAGATTGGATTTTCGGTTCATCTTACTACCTTGCCTAGGTACGTACGCACTCTTCTTCTGGTGTTTTTATTCAATGGGTCTTGGATGATTTCTTGTACATATCTGAGTTCAGTTGCTTGTTGGGGTTGGGGTTGGGGTTGGGATTGAGATTTGGGGATTGGGATTGAGATGTACCTTTGATTTTATGCTGAGTCGATTTGATCCAATCCAATCCTATTCAGTATCATCCATTCTTTGGTACCGGGAAAACAACAAGATTGCCTCATCATATCGGCTCTTCCTTTCCCTTCCCACTTGCCTGCAGATCCGAATCGAAATCAAACTGGTTTCGTCGGCAAACATACAGAAACGTACAAATTGATACTTGTGGCACATACTACTTCGTACATAGAGTAGGTGAAATCGATTCTAGAGCGTGGCTCAGTATCGATGCATGCTACGGACTCCGGAGCATCGATTTATCTAGCGAGCTAGCTACCTACCTAGCTTCATTGTGCATTGTTGTGCGTTATTGTCGGGAATAGTGGGGGGTTGGATAGGTGGAATGGTGGATTTACCGGGCATGTAATGTGTGTATTTTGTTATAAGAAGTCTCTAGTAATACCCATCTAAGGGAGTAAGTAAGTATCTACTAGGTGAAGAAAATAGCGGTTTACTTGAGTAGATGTTATATGTTACGTTGATTGCTAACATTTTATATATATCGATAGTAATGAAGATATAATCTGATATAGGAAACTCTCAGATTTTGATCCTACCTCCCCTCCTCCATCCTCCACATGCAAAGAAAGCGTATGTAGATTTAAGGCAGCGATCATCGAGAGCTCATTTCCTCTTCTGTTCTTTTACTTGTTGATTGTGGGTTGTGGTTGTTGATGTTGATGTTGATGTTGATGCTGATCGATATACTGTTATACGTTAAGAAGGAAGTGAATGAATGAATGTCTGAATCACTGACTGAATGAATGAATTGATGGGGATTGAATCAATATCAATACATACCTACTCTTGCTGTGATCACTCCACTTCATCGAAAACCAACCATAATCCAAATCTTAAATGGAGAATGCCCATTGGGATTGGGAACAAGAGCACCATTACCCAACCAGAGAAAAGGAAACATTCCCTAATCCTATTCCCTTGATACGACCGGTAGCTTCCAATCCCACAAGGGAAAATCAGAAACAATTCTTCCAAAATAACGGGTGGCCAACTTCTCGTATGTCATCATCGGCGTCAATCATCAACCTATCAAATATTCAATGTTGGAGTACGCACTCGAGAGTGAAGGGTGAAAGAGTAGGAGGAAGCATAATTTGATGGATTCTCACGTCTTTCTTCACCTTGGCTGCTTATGATTATACCTATTAGACAGGAGTAATAATATAAGATCTTACCCTACCACGTGCCTACCTATGTACCTTTCAAAATGCATTAATCTATTCACTTCATCAGTTACTGAATTTGGCACTCGGCACTTTGTACATACCCAGGTATATATGTGTATGTAAATCTATATAGATATGTATAAATATACATAAATACACATAAATACACATACGCACACACATATAAATACATAACATAACATAACACACACAATAAATACAGTACCGCACATCTACCTACTTCCCACCATCGTAATAAAGCGGAAAGAAGTCCGAGCTTCATTTTTTATGCCAGTTACCTACCAAGACCAGAAAGGAATCTCCACTTGCAGCACCAAATAAACCCATACCTACCCAAATCTATCTTTCCCACCGACAGTCAGACAGCACAGCACAGCACAGCAAAAAGAATTAAGGATCTTGCATCTTTGACGAATTGTTTTCTTCTAAATCACACCCAACATACCAACAACCCACCTACCTTGCCTCCCTCATTCACTTCAACAGATCTAGTCTATGGTCTACAGTCTACAGTCTACAGTTTACGGTCTACAGTCTACAGTCTAACGTCCAAAGTCTAAATTCTACAGTCCCCCGTCTACCGTCTACCGTCTCCAGTCTACATCCTATTGTCTCTCAGTCTATACACTCGATAGTTCATAGTCCATAGTTCATAGTCTTATCTCCTTCCCAATTCATACTTTGTTCTCGATATAACTTCAATACGTCACAAACGAAGGTCACAAAGAAGCCAAAGCTCCGTCTTCAAGATGTCTTCGAAACAAATGGTTTTGTACAAATTGGTGGTACTTGGTGATGGAGGTGTGGGTAAAACTGCTTTGACAATTCAATTAACATTACAACATTTCGTCGAGACGGTAAGTTATCCCACCTACCTTTTCTAATGATTATTATCACATGCTTACTTTGCCATAGTACGATCCTACAATCGAAGATTCATACCGAAAACAAGTCGCGATAGACGGTCAATCATGCATGTTGGAAGTTCTCGATACTGCCGGTCAAGAAGAATATACTGCGTTAAGAGATCAATGGATTCGTGATGGCGAAGGTTTCGTTTTGGTTTACAGCATATCATCGAGATCATCCTTTACGCGCATCCAAAGATTCCACAATCAAATTCAACGAGTGAAGGAATCATCGTCCTCCTCCCCCATATATCCCGGTTCTCCCATATCACCTATCTCGCCTTCGGAACCCGTGCCGATCATGCTTGTTGGAAACAAATGCGACAGAGTCACGGAACGAGAGGTATCAACACAAGAAGGTCATGCATTGGCGCGGGAGTTGGGCTGCGAATTTGTTGAAGCATCAGCGAAGAATTGCGTTAATGTTGAAAAGGCATTCTATGATGTAGTACGACAACTTCGCAGACAACGTCAGCAGAGATCTTCAGCTTCGGGTAGTGGAAAGAGTCCCCGTGCTAACACCACGGACAATGGAATGGTTCGAGATGAATCCAGAAAATATCGCCCCAAGAAGAAGGGACCCTGTGTTATTCTATGAGAAATTCATCTCCTTACACTTCAAGATATGTTTTGAGCTCAAGGCCTTTTTATTTTCGCATGGATTATCAACGACGTTTACGACATTCCTTTGGCTGAATGCCTCTTTTTTTAACCCGAAATTTATGAACCTCACTCTTCCCCCTTTACGTTTTCAGCAAGACCTCTCTACCATCTTCCCTCGACAGCGTTTGCTCAATCAAATTCCTAGCTGGGTCGGCGAATGGAGTACCAAAAAGAGTGGCATACGGCGTTTTCATGAATCTTTTTTTCTTGGAAAATAACTCCATTCGATCTCAATATCGACACCTTGTCACATACGTCACTTCATATTATATTAGGAAAGAATTTCCTCTCGAATTTGTTAAATACGCTTTGAAACGATAACTTTACTTTGGGTGTCTATGGCGCAACGAAATCGAGATGGCGATTTATTTTCAAATGAGACGATCATCTTTTCCCCTAAATGCGATGTGCTTCTTTTGGATTTTGATCTTGATATGACCTTTTTTACCCTTCCTTCTATTCTTCTTTCTACCTCTTCGCTCTCACCATTTATGACGAAAATGTTTCCGTTTTCCGACTTCAGTCATGTAACATGGAATTGTCATCTGTTCATATTTTAAAGGCTGGGCTTTCATGACGTTCGTCTTGATATTTTGGTGGTTTTGGTTGTGATGGGAGTAATCATTGATTTTGTTATGTTTACGAAATCATGCTTGCTAACTAAAACTTTGGTTGCCTTAATTTCACTTTTTGGGAGCTGGGTGGTTGGTTCTTTGACTTTTCAAAGGGATTGGGGTATTACTTGAGTCCGTTACCTAATCTATTTGTCATGCTTCACGCAATCCTGGGAGATGAAAGAGACGTAGAAAGAAAGAGGGATAAGATGGGGACGAAATGGATTTGGTGGATTGGTTGAGAATGAATGGAGGGTAGAGGATTGGAGGTGGCATCTATACCGTACTGGATGCGTGGGAGAATTCCTGAGTAGGATAGGATTGGGTGGCGGGAGTGTACTGTCTATACTATGCCTAGGATGGACGGAAAGTGGAATTCACTAATTAGTTACTTGACTACGTACAATGCGAATTGTGTAGTTGGGAATGGTAGAATGGACAGCTGAGATAGGATGGCGAATCAATGGAATTGAAATATTGAAAAAAATATAATTTAATAAGTCTAGTTTTATGATTTTTAGTGATTGTGTGGTTATGAGTGAGTGCGTGAGTGGGCCTCCTTTCTTTCTTCCTTTGGAAAGTGGCTATGACTAGTGTCTTGGCTATTGGTACCAAATGGAGGATATATACTTAGTTGGTATATACCCACCTCTACAACTTCCTCTAGGTTCCATAATAGGAAGTCAAGTCAAGTCAAGTCAAATGTGGTGTAATAAAGAAAGTGAAGGGATGGGTGGGAAGGTTTGTGGGTAGTGTGGTACGATGTAGGTTTATTTTATTTTATTATGTTTTGTTTTATTTCTTTCTTTCTTTCCTTTTTCTTTCTTTTGGAGTGAGAGATGAGGTGGGGGAATGGGAGTGGGAGTGGGAGGTGAGGTAAGGTGGTTAATGGTTAATTGGTTTCTTGGGATGTGGACTTTGGGGGAGAGGATTTGGGGAGAGAAAGGGGAGAAGGGGATAGTAATGTGGATATGAATGCTGTGGCTTTGAGATAGGGGAGTTGTGATGTTGGGATGTGGAAAGAGGGGGGAGAGAGAGAGAAGGGATGAAGATGGCGAGGATTTGCGGAGTGGGTGGATTTGGGGATGAGGATGAGGATTAGAATGAGGATGAGGATGAGGATGTAGTTTAACTATGTTTTTGAAGAGAGGGAGGAGAGAGGAGGAAGTGGAAGGGAAGAGAAGAAAGAGAAGGGAGGGAGGGAGGGATAAGTTTCTGTATTCTAGAGAGATACTATAGTATAGTATAATGTAATATAATTAGAAGCTTGAATAACAGCGATATTTATGAGCTTTGAGGTGTACTTACTATACAGCCCACTCTCGAAATTCAAATCTAACCGAACCGAAGTTACCGAACCCCTCAATGATTAAATCGAGAAATGTTGATCTGTCTGGAGAGCTGGATATTATTTGGAATATTGCGTTGTTTTGTTTATGGGAGTATATAGGTTTATGAATTTATGAATTGATATGATGTGATGTGATGGGATAGGATACATGGATTATTTCTTCTTGTTTATAATTACTAAAGTGTGGTATATTGGGAGGAGTAACGATGATGATTATTACCACAAAGATTGATTGCTGATTTTGAGGTTGTAGAGGAGGATTTGAGAAGGATATAGGAACTAGGGAATAGGAATGGGAGAAGAATTGCTTTTCTCTTTGTGTGATGGAGGGAAAGGGGGGAGGGGATGATTTGGAAATATAAAGGAAGGGTATATCATATGTAGATCTATCATGTCTTCATATCAGAGCCAAGATTGCGAGATTGTAGATATGGGAGCTCATATTTCGAGTCTGAAATTCTAGAGAACCTTCATGTATAGAATCAGAGTAGAATCAATAGTTAAACTCTTACATACATTTCATCTACACATACAGTAGAATCAATACGTACTCAAGATACCGCACAATACCGCTTCGCTGCCGTCACGCTTATCTTAAGCGATTGATGTTGATATCTAGTCTAGAATGTGATAGGTCGGGGATGGGATAGGATAGATTTTCCTGTTCCGGGTGGCTCGGCCGGGAGGGACATGCGGGATCGGGATGGATTTTGGGCTGTTGAATGAGGGGTTTCGTTGGAGGGGAGGGGGTTGGGTTCCTTTGGTGTGGAGAAGATTTTGGGTTTTGGGTTTTGGGTTTTGGGCTCTGGGTCTTGGGTGGTTGGTATGTATTTGTGTATTTTTTTGACGCTCGGCATGAATTATTAGCTGTTGATGAGTTGTTAGATAGATGGATTTGCTTGGGATGATATGGAGATTTCGGAGAGGTCAAGATCGATAGATTATTTGTATGCCGATGTGATGTTATACACTGCGAGCGAGGTGGGTATAATGTTGAACGAGTACACGAGTTACTACACACGATACGAAATAACACACGTCTAAATGAAAAATTTAGATGACTATCAAACACAGGAGATTGATAAACAGGTACAGGTACTGGTACACATGTCCACGCCGCTCGCATACTTACCCCCCGGGTTTACCTATAAAGTCGAAGAGAGGTAAAGTAAGACTACATTACATCTTCAATTCACACAGCATATCTATTCATCCATCCATACACAACAACACAATACACGCGGAATCCTTCCGAAACCCAAACTTCGCAGACAAATTCACATCGGCAAAGCCGAAAGTGCATCCGTAATATCATACTACATAACATGCAGTACCGTACAGTAAAGGATAGGATATCCGATAACTATGTCAAAATCTGGTACGTGAATAGATGGGAGCGGTAATATGGAATGTGTGATTTGTTGGGTTTCGGGGTTCGGATTTATTTCTGCGCTGGGCTTCCTGCTTTTTGGTTTGGAGGGAGGGGTAAGGTTAGAGGTTGGAGGTTCGCATTCGGAATATGATATGGGGTTTTGTGTGCGTGTAAATGATTTGTTTATATTTATATTACATGTTGTATTTTGTATGTATGTAAATACTATTGAAGTAAGTCACTACTCGTAGAAAGAAACCCATATCCAACCACCCCCCCAAGAGACCTCCTCTCCCATCAAAACCCATCCATCCATTATTCAAGAACCCGCGAGTCCCAAAAGTTAAAATTCAAAAAAGTTCTCAAAATCCCATATCATAAATATCAAACCACCTTACATACCCCCTCATATCCCAATATCAAATTCCACTACTACCACCCAATCCAACCTTTCACCCCCAAATCCCACCAAATAAACCCCTACACCTATCCACCTATCCACCTAACTCCCCTCCCCTCCCCTCCCCTACTTAAACAAAAAGCAGCACTACTCCCATAGTGCATACGTATATGCAAACCCAGTACATATATGCATCCAACCCATCCATCTGCAGCCCAAACGCCACTTTCCCACCTCTGCATCTGCATTACTAGATACCTGGCACCCCTGGATATCGATATCGAAAGTTTGTCATGCATGTTTTATGTGTCATGTGATTACTTTGTCTTTGGATGAATAGATGGATGAATGAATGGTGGTTGAAAGGCGAGAAGCGAGAGAAAATCTATTGCAGCGCAGTTGAGTAAGTACATACCAATGAAAATATATCAACGCTTTATATTGTAAATACATATTAAACAATCAACCAAAGCATCAAACATTCCCACATCTTCTCCATGAAATTATGAATAAACCAACAGTCTCGTGTATCACAACCCCCTCCCTATACACATACTTACTAAACAACACAAAAAGCCAATCCTACAACATCTTTCCACAACTGAACATCGGACAACTCCATCCATCCTGCTACACTCACATCCCACCAACATCCTCTCCCAATTCTCCACCTCTACTTATGCAACCCCCAAAACCAAGGGATGAATATTCCCACCCCCTCTCCTTACCTCACATCAATATGCGAAAGCCGAAGATTCGCCTAGTACTTATTTCTAACGTCTCTCCTATTCAATATTCTATCAAGGTCTTTTCTTTCTAGATCATATTGACAAATAGTCACTAGTCATTTAGTAGCCATAACGTGCTCAGTTCATTCTCTATACTCCAGTTAGAACTTAGAAACTAACTTTATAAATTACATCTCATTATCCCAACAAATACAATTATTAAATACCAATCGTATCTAATCCCATCAATAAATGTAGTAATACGATGATCAAGTAAAACCCTTCTCAAGTAAACCCCTATAACTTCGCTCTCTCGATTCCCTTCCCAACCCCTCCATCCCCTCTCCCCTTAATCTCAAAGTACTCTCGAATCTTCCCTCTTGCAACCTCAATTACACTCTCATCTTCAATCGTCGCTGGAATACTAACACTCTTTCCTCCATCACCATGATATTCATTCTCCAACAATTCCCTCAAAACTCTCCTCAAAGTTTTACCTGAAACCCATCTCGTTAGTTACATTCAAAACTCACATTCCATCTCTCCTCTCTCCAACCCCAAGAAAGAAGAACTCACCACTCCGCGTTTTAGGGATCATATTTCTCCCCTGAATGATTCCTCCCAGACTAGCAATCGCCCCGATTTGTTTCCTCACTAGTCCCTGAATATCCTTCTCCAAATCTACACTTGGAATTGCGGATATTGGATGAGTAGGCGTAGAAAGTGTTATGAATGCAAATGGCATATGTCCTTTAAGAGGATCGGGAATACCAACTACGCAGCATTCGGTTATGAGTGGATGTGTTGAGATTGCTTGTTCGATTGCACCTTTTTGGTATTAGCTTCGTGCATGTGAAAATTTGGGGGGTAACCGAATCAGATAATGAGAAAGCAAAATGAAAATTGTTGAAAGAGACAAGATACGAGATCGAAGGAAAGAAGAGACAAACCAGTACTAAAACGATGAGCCGCCACATTAATAATATCATCACTTCGACTCATAACACTAACCCAACCTTCTTGATCTACAACACCCGCATCTCCCGTATCAATCCATTTCCCATCAAACCGCTTCATATATCCCTTATAAAACCTTTCTTCATCATTCCATAGCGTTCTGAATCCTGTAGGTGCCAAAGGAATCCCAAGGACTATATTGCCCATTGTCCCGCGTGGGACCTCCTTACCGTTGTCATCTACGATGCGTATATCAAAGCCTGGGAGAGGCTTCCCAGCACTACCAGGCTTAATGGGAAGAATTGGTGTGATTTCATGAGTAGAAGTATGGGATAATGCGCTTTTAGGTGAAAGTGCAATTCCGGTCATGGGACTTCCTGATTCAGATGACCACCAATTATCAATTACATTAGCATCCTTTGCCGCATATTTTGTGAGGAGCTCTTGATACATGGTGACGATACTCGGTTCGCTCCTTTCACCGGCAAGGAATAACGCACGGAAATTCTTAAGTCCACCCTTTTCTCCAATTTCTCCGAACAGTTTATTTTCCGGATCATCTCGACGGATAGCTCGAAGAGCTGTTGGGGCTGTAAAGAGGGTATTGACTTTATATTCATCAATAATCCTCCAAAAAGTTCCCGCATTTGGTGTTCCTACTGGTTTTCCTTCAAAAAGAACAGTCGTGGCACCAGCTAAAAGAGGTGCGTATAAGATATATGAATGGCCGACTACCCAACCAATATCAGATGCGCAAAATATTACATCTCCAGGTCCATGAATACCAAATACATAACGAATAGATAGATTTAAACCGACCGCATGACCACCCGCTTCTCGTAATACACCTTTAGGTAAACCTGTTGTCCCAGATGTATAGATAATGTATAGACCATCTGTACTCTTTATCGGTACACAATCTGCTTTGACCCCTCTGGAACCAGCACTTTTGACTAATCTTTGCCAATTTCTCTCTCCGTTTTCCTTATTGGGATTCTCCCATCTTAGTTGTTCGCGCTGCCATATGATAGTTTTGTTGGGTTTATGGGATGAAAGTGTAATAGCTTCTCGGATGAATGGTTGATAAGATAGAGGAGGCTTGGTGCCATCAATTCCACAAGAGGCTGTGAGAATAACTACTGGTTTAGAAGCTTCTATTCGTTGCGCTAGACTCGCTGGAGCGAATCCTCCAAACACGACGGCATGAATAGCCCCGAGACGAGATATTGCGAGGGTACCTATGAGAGCTGCGGGGATCATAGGCACTATGATATATTAGCTACTGTTTCTTAGAATATGTCAATTTTATATGTTTGTTCTTGAAACTCACTATAAACCAAAACCACATCCCCCTTCCCCACCCCCTCTTCTCTCAAAACCCCCGCGAAAACTTCCACCTCCTTCAACAACCGTCCATAGCTAATCTTCTCCTTACATCCTGTAACAGGACTATCCCATATAATTGCCGTTTCCTCTCCATTTCCTGCCAAAACATGTCTATCCACACAATTATAACAAGTATTTATTTCTCCATCCCCAAACCATTCCCAATGTTTATGCAAAGTACCTGATTCCAGCGTCTTAGTTTTCTCGGTCAGGATTTGAGTTGGTGGTTTATGCCAGTGCAAATGGGAAGCTTGTTCTGCCCAGAAGGCTTGGGGATCGGAGAGAGATTGAGATTGCACTTCGTCTTGGGGATGAAGGGGCATTTTGATCTGCGAATTGCTGATTAGAAATTGAATCGATGGTATAGAGAACTGAGGGTTAATTGTAATATACTAACGATCGGATATGTGATTGTTGTATTCCTTAACTCAAGCTACACAAACTTTGTATTATGTGCCTGGTACCTTATGATACACTCTCAAGTGTTGTTTGAATTTATCCTGGATAACTAAACCACTTTGAGCAATTCAAAATCAACAGTCGCTGTACCGATGGAAAGCTTCCAGTAAATCCAAAAGTTGAGTATCGAGGCTCGAAGTTCAAGCGTCGAGCTGAAAGAAAAAGAAAATATAAAGTGACATCAGAAACAAAACAAAACATACTTATCTCACTCACTCTTACGTGTATTACATACATATACACATAGATCTCACATACTATAGCTACTTACAACCTACTCACCTCCTCATTTTGGTCTCGCAACGGATAACATCGGACTGATGGCTGTACCTACAAATAGCTTAGTTAATATGCTCCTTGAAGGGGAGAAGAGTAAATCAATGATCATTATTCCCAGTGAGATTCAATAGATCCCCGCATCCAAGCTCTAGACTCTAATG
This sequence comes from Botryotinia calthae, assembly GCA_004379285.1. NCBI lineage: Eukaryota > Fungi > Ascomycota > Leotiomycetes > Helotiales > Sclerotiniaceae > Botryotinia > Botryotinia calthae. The sequence goes on from PHWZ01000063.1 coordinate 26,371, forward strand.
GCCGATTAGCTTTCCCCAGTAAGCTCGGTCCAAGGCTTAAATTTTGGATCACCAGATGAGTGGATGATGATGAGTCAGCAATGATTTATCACTTTAGAAAAATACCTAGCTCGGGTCTAGGTATTCTGATAAGGATTCATTGCAAAGCTCTCCTTTTACTCTCGTAAATCAAAATGAAGTGGTTTAATAAAGCAAATATATATGTATTTAGGCTACGTCTCTTATTGTGAAACTGAATGATAACCAAAATTTCAGGTGATTTGTAGTGTAGCTTGGCGCCTATTCAACAAAAAATGGCATGAGACAGAGTAGTTTTTAAGGGAAGCGAACCAAGGAATCACAAAGTCGATCTACGCATTGCATTGAACAAAGAAGAATAAGATCAATGTACATTTTATGTAGAGATTGTATAATACTTCTCCCTATCGAGACTCTCACAATACCATCTCATGTGTATTGGTTTATCTACCTTCCTTCCCACCTCTCTTCCGCCTCTCTCCCACCATCCCCAGCACCATATTTTATCCTCTCTTGGAACGGTGCACTTCGAACCTCTCCACTGCTCTCCACACCTCTCTCCAAATTCCATGAAACAGCATCCTCCCACCCCCAACTTTTAGAATAGAACAGGGAGTACTGTAAACATCCCAAGCAAAGCCGTAGCTAAAAAAACGAAAGTCAAGAAAGGGGTATCCGACTATCCTCCCACTTCAATACAAAGCGCAAAGGATATCCAAAAAACATGTAGTGCCTATCAGAAACAGAAAAGACAAAAGTAGCTAAGTACGAGAAAGTAAAAAAGAGAAAAAAGAAAAAAGCCTGCTGGCTAGCAGAATATTGTAGAACATACAAAAACATTACTGGTAAATGTATCCCGTTGATCTCGATCGAGGTGATATCTGTTGTGTTGGCGTGAGCCTGATGCTCCCACTTCTTGGATAGAGAAATTCCCCAGCTCCAGAAATGACCATTTCCTTCCTGCCGTAGTCTCCTGGTTCTCCTAAAGGTTCCAGCTGGTTTCCCCATGCCAAGCCTTGTAAAGCTCATCCTTTTCCACCGACCACCCACCCAATCCACCAGACCAGACCAAGCCATTCCAGCCCCATCCCATCCCATCCCAAACTCAAGAAAATGTAATGAATGTATAGGTAGTATCGTTTAGAAAGACACAACCAAATAATGTGATTTGCCTGTATGAGTGACGAGATCAAAAATTACTGAAAGGATCCTCTCTAGAGTCTCTTCCATGTCTTTCCGACCTCTCTTCCAACTCATGATGGCCATATTCTTCTTCTCCAGCAGTTCTACTTCCGCTGTACCAATCTTCAATTGCTCTCCCACCAAAGCCACCTCGACTAACACCAAAAGATTCTTTATTTCTGTTTCTTCTGCTTCCATCTCTACTGCGTCGACGCTGCAAACTGATCATATCCATTTCATCTTGTTCATCGGGAAAATCATCAAATCTCGTAACACCTAGTGGAGAAATAAAAGCTTCCATTCGCATCGTTCCTACTGCATCGAAGAAGTTATTTGCAACAGCTCCTGAACGTGAACTAACATCAGATGTGCGAATAGATGAGCGGCTACTGGGTCCATTGTATCCTGTCGCCGATGAAGGTTGAGAATAAGAGCTGTGGTTCTCGGAGGAGCCTGTTGTTCTATCACTCATACCTGCAGTACTATTGGTAGGTACATGACCAGCACTAAAACCTCGGAAAGAGAGAGGAGGTGGTATATGTGAGCCAGTATTACTGCGCTTCCTGCCATGACCACCCATTCCTCTATCGGAAAAGCGGGGTACGAAGGGTGCCTCTGCAGGGTCAGAGCGTACTGAGTGTGAATTCGTGTGAAACGATTCATTATCGTGAACGCTCGTGTTTGTATCGGTTTGTTGAGAGGACGAATAGTTTGATGCAGGACCAGTACGGTTGAAAGCATTCTTCCCCTTCGCAACCTTGATCGAGTCTCGAATTTTGTGAGTTTTTTGCATACGACCGGGCTTCTGGAAGTCGGGTAGTGGAGGAGCTTTGGTAGACAAGGTTTGTGCAGGATGGGGTGCAATGACATCGGGTACAGCCTGTGACGAATGTGCGAGGAAGGATAGAGCAGTAAGCCATACATAGTGTCGTTCTCGTGAAATGGCAGTAAACTTGAGGGCACGTGCTGGTGTGAGGATGAGGATTGAACGACCAAAAACTCCTCCAGATCCTTTTGGTGGTGCATTGTCGTCTTTGACATCCAATACGGATTGAATTGTTACTGTTAAAGTTAGTATGATTAGGGAACAGAATATTTCTTAACTTACGCTTCCTTCCAGTTTTGCCCAACAGTGCAGATCCAGAAGTGGGCTGTTTACTACTCCACATGACAGCACGTTCATAAGGCGCGAGCCAGACCCATCGTTTGTGACGAGCACCGTTAGTAGCATTGTCCCCGTCTTGATCAGAAATTCCGAAGGACTTGCGTCTCCTGACGTACTTGAACATCCACTCTCCAACCATTGTTTGAGCAATAGCATCTACTACAGTTGTGGCTTGGTTGGTACTTTGAATATCAGTAATGACCGATGATCCAGCTGTGTTCGTAGTAAACGCGGTGGTTGTGGTCGATAATTGCTGTCTATGCACTCTATAACGACCGCTACCATTATCCCTCGAGAACCGAGGCGTAGTGATATCGTTATGGGGGAGCGGTGGCAAGCCAGGACTCTCGGGATCTAGAGTTGGTGACATGGGTGGTGATCTGCTTTCGGAACGTCGTGGAGGACGTCTACCCCTCGTGATAGCAGCAGCGGATCGAACTTTCCTGACACTGCCAGTTCGGCCAATACTACCAGCTCGATAAGGCCTTGATCCCCTACCGTGACTAGGACTTCTATTACCATCGCTGGGCGCACTAGCAGCAACTCCAGGTCTCCGAGAGCTCGCTCTGGTAGGTATTGGAAATGGAGGTGCAACCTCTTCGGACACTCCCGAACTACCAGGTCGGGCACGGTGAGCATTTACACCACTTTGGATAAGAGCTGAACGATGCATTTGAGCTGGTTTAGCCATTGAAGTGATCGGTAAAGGATGGCCAAGAGTCCGAGCGGCTTTGGCGGACGTTCTAGGTGGCAACTCCAATATTTCTTCATCGAAATGATCATCTGCTTCATTATCTAGATTGGAAGGAATTTTGATAGTTAAAACATCAGGACTTTCCGTCTTTTTTGAAACTGATCTTGGAACTTGTGATATCCTCTCTATATCTTTCTTTGTTGCGTTTGGAGCAGAAAGTGCGGTTCTAAAGTCATTGTCGCTAACATCACCATCATCAAACTCATCTACCTCATCAGAACTTGCACCATCAAAGCCTGCGAAGAGACTACTAATGCGATGAGGTCTTCTAATTTGTCCTCTGTCTTTCGCCAGAGGCCCGTCGTCATTATTGCCTGGATAAGCATCTCTCGTCTCCATTATAGGTGGCGATGATGGGAGCGTTGTTATGCTGCGTTGACTGCTTTGGCGACGCGGATTCTTAGGAGGGAGCGTATCTGGAAATGGCGAGAATTGAAGACCATCGGGTTTTAGATCGGGTGATGGAGGGTTGGACGATATCATAGATGGGTGAAGATGAGCTGGAAGGGTATTCAAGCGTTGAGCAACCCTGATCTCTTCCGTTTGTACAGCCATCGACCTTGTTGCAATGGGTGCTGAAATCGAAACCTGACAGCCTGCATCTTTCGAGAATTGCGGCAACAAAGACTCGCGAGGGGTTGCTGGAGCTGAGGAAGGCGGATGCAATTGAATTGATGGAATGCGTATTGGCGGTGGGATACGTTTTGAGGATGTTGGTGATGTGTCGCGGGTCTCGATTTCAGCTTCTGTTTGTGTGGAAGTAGATGTCATCTTATTCTCCTCTTTAATAGGCACGAATTGAGAAGGTGGTGGTGGTGGTGGTGGAGCTCGGGTTGGAGAAACTGGTGTTCGTGGAGGGCTGGGAGGTTCATCCACGGTTTGTGATGCCGCAGATATCATAGGAGAACGCTTAGGAGGCTCAATGACCAAAGGAGGATTAGTATACACACGCTTTCTTCGCTGGTTCGCGCCAACCTCCCAGTCTTTACTAGATACCTCAATTGAAGGCTGTTCCTCGAATTTGTGGGAAATTTCCGGCTCAACTAGTGCTGTTGGCTCAATAACAGTGACTATTTCAATTACTGGCGTAAGTTTTGGGGATGGTGGAGGGGAGTATTGGATTCCAGTGTCGACATATTGAAATGTAGGCTTAGGTGCGACCTCATCATCCTCTGAGATACCTCCTTCCAACCTCTCGAGGACGGTTTGGTTGAGTAATGATTTACCTCGGGTAATGCTTCCAGGTCGCTTCAAACTGTCGCCACTCTGGTTCCTACGGTGAGTGCGGAATAAGATACTTTCACGACTTTGAGTTCGGTGATGCTTCTCTGGGGATGACATGAGACTATCACGTCCACCGTCATAATCGGTCTCACTTTCGTCGAGATCTAATTCATCGGCAAGGCTCAGGCCATTCCCTTTAGTGACCCCATATCCATTGGGCCCATTGAGCATCGAAAATCGTATACTATTGGTTAAACTCATTGTTCGAACACTACCACCATCACTCTCGTTCCCAGCGTCTTTATCTTCTGGGTTGTGTCCTTGTAGTTGGTTCTTTAAACGACTGGCTTCGTAGGCGGCGACCTCATCCAAGACTGTCTTAAGTCTGTTTTCCGAAACATGAATCTTTACTTCCAGCTTTCTCCTCTCTTCATCCCAATTGTCTTTGTCGTTTGCCCAAAGATTTTGTACGCGGTCCACTTCCTCATCTCGACTTTTGAGTTTCTTCTGAACAGTCTCCAATCGACGGCGCATCTCTGTAGTAGTTTCAACTGCTTCATCTCGCTCCTTTGCTAATTCAGATAAGGCAGACGAGGTCCCACCTTCTAATAAAGCCAACTGACGTTTTAAAGCACGACTTTCCTTCGAGGTGTCGGCGAGACGATCTTGTAAAGATTCATGTTCTCCACGAGTATCATGAAGTGCTTCTTCCAAGCTCTCAATGGTTCTGATTTTCTCTTCCTGGTCCCTACGTAAGGTTAAAATTTCAGCAACCAAATTAGCGTGCAAAGTTGGTGTAAATCGTCTTGGGTCGAGAATAGAAATCCTGTTTATCCTATCAGTATTTATCTTAGTTCCGAAGATCATTTTGCTTCTTACGTTTCATCATTGGTTACGTCAAGAGAACAACTCATACGCTTCTCTCCTTGAGGTAGCGGTGGTGGCGAAGAAGATGGTCCTGGAGATACCGATTTTTGTCTAGAAGAACGTCGTGAGCGATTTGAGCGATTTGAACGAATAGATGGCGCTGGTGTTCTGTATGGTGTATCTGTTGGAGGAGGGAGGTGATATTGAGCTGCTACCGCAAACTCATCCTCGGTTTCCCATCCATTGTCCCTCATCATGATTGATGATGCGTTTGTCTATTCTTGGGAAGGAGAAAAGAACAAGATTTCGATCAAACTTGGACATCCATGAACCACCTCTGAATCTAGTGAATTACTGCATTAAGAAAACTGATGCTTTTTCGATGGTGTGTTTTCCAATATTCACTTGTCTTGATCAAAGCTCGGGTAATCCTTGGGTATATTCACAAGATGCTATAAGCTTTGTATGGAGTATGGGGAAACTCGAGATCCTTGTGGGGATGATTGTGATAGTTTCGAGACGCGTAGTTCTCAAATTGTAAGGGGGTCGCTTTGATAAAATATAATCAATTAGATATAATGTTTGACCCGGTCCAGGATACCTTGTTTCGAGGCTATATGAAGCTTTAAATGGGACGGTTCTTGAGAACTGCTCTAGATGTGCCCGAACTCGGCTTGCTTAAGTGAATACCTGTGAAGTGAAAAAAGCAAAGAAAAGTATAATTGTTTCCAAATAATGATACTAAATTGAAAAGGACCCATTAGTATAGATTGGAAGACAAAGTTCACCCAACGAATAAATCTTCTAACTCCCATATACCAAACGGACAAACCCTCGGCGCATACCTTTTTAAGACATCGATCAACATACGTATGTATATCTGTTGCAATATGCTGATCAGGCAGTTATTTCATAACAGTTGGTTCCGTCCCGTAGTTTCCTTGCTTCACTGCGTATGACAGAATTTTTATGGCTAGTAGTTCATGTCGAATGTATTTCAGCCTCAAATGTTTGAGGTACGCCAGGTTCCTGGGCTTGAGACAAAAAGAGAGAGTAATGAGGGGCGACGTTGAATTTCTGAATGACTCTGGAGTGTTGCTAGAGAAAGACATCAATTAGCATTTGCTTCATGGCAATCGCATGATTTCCAAGCTACCACCACATCCTCTCAGACATCTTGTTTCGAGAGCTCGGATTGGTAGTCTGGTCGCGGGATGGTACAAAGGTACAAGAAGTACTCACCGTATATCTGGTTGCGCGACATCAAAAGTAAATATGTAACGATGATGGAAGTCTTCTGCTTCTACCTTTTCGGTTGTGTTCTCTTCCTCCAGTCCAATTGGAGTCGTCCCACTCTGAAACCAGACAGATACACGAGAGACGGAGCAATAGAGACCTAACGATACTGGCGTATCGGTTTGAATCGAATCTCAAATATTGTATATACAAGCAAGAAGGAAAGTGAAGGAAGAGATCCACGAGATTCAAGAACACACGGACTATACCCTACGCTCTAGTTATGGATATGGGTATGCCATGTGGATATTCATTCCATGGGTAGTAGCAGCCGTCAAGGCACATACTTCGTAGAAGTTTCGGAGCTCCATAGGTAAGAATACTAAGAAAGCCAACCTAGGGCCAATCTGAAGGGACCCTTCGACTTGACTGAGGTTAATGTTCTTGACTCTTGCGTCCCCTGATTGATTGACTAGCTAGGGTTGGCTCTTGAAAGGGTTGATGGGATGGGGTCAAAATATTATCCAAGGATTTCGATATTTCGATATAAAACTGCAAGTCGAGATAGGGAGATGGGTCAGACTATGGATCAATATGGATTAGTAGAGTATGCATGGGATAGTGGCGGGGATTTCATATTGAGGAAATTGAAGTGGATACTTTGGTGAGGCGTCCGGTCAGGGGCTTGAACATCATATCATGTTCGCGGAATTTGAATCGTTACAGGCTTACAGCCAATTGAAAATTAGAGATGATGTTTTTTGCTTTCTTTCTCTTGTTGTATTTTCTTTTCCTTTCTTTTCTTTTTCCGGGCAGAACTGCAGAAAAGATTGTTCAACCCGAGGTGCCATAGAACCCTTGTCTTTCTTGGGTTCAAATGACATACATTTTCGAGCGTAATCCTGCCCTGAGAAAATGCAAAATCTGTCTGTGTGGCAGAGAACACGGAGCATATCTGTCGACTACATCAGGTCCCCGTCTTCCGTTCGTTCACGTCTCTCAATGTCAAAAGCGTCTAGCACCCAGTACCTGGCTAGACAGTTGGCCTGAACGAGTATACGATTTACGTGATGTTACCTATTTAAAGGCATGCCATATTCATCTGGGCATGATTTGCCACTGGGTATTAGGTACAGACAGCAATCAATAATATACGGAGAATCAGTGCTGTGTGCGATGTACTCGCTGCGTCGCTTTGATGCTTTGATCACCATCTCATCTGTCCTTGGGTAGACAGCTAATTAACGACTCCATTAGCATTTCCACTTAAAAGATGTATTGTTTGTTTTTATTTTTATTTTACTTTTGCTGAGCATCGGGGATCTGTCACTGGGTATGTCATATCATGAAAAGAGATGGGTGTAAACTCTAAGGAGATTGCGATACGAATTGGCTGTAGCTACAATACACATCACCCAGGAGTTCTTGATATTCATACGGAGTGCTCCAGAGTGAAATCCACGCCATTTCGAATACAGAGGAAGAATCTTGGAAGATATTCGGCTTCGAGATTCAAGAACAATACGAATTGGAGGTAAATTGATAAAGGTGCCAGACGTCTCTTCAAGCTGCAAATCTTTCATTGTCATCATCGATTGGTTGAGGATCAATAAGAATAATCTCATGCCTGGCAAATTTGTATCTACCGTCTTACCAAGATACGCCAATTATCATGTATTACAACCCTCAGAGTCACAACCTTTACAGGCTTTCGGAGGCCATCCGTCGACAAGGTTCGATGTATCGTTCGAGTGCAAAGCTAATTGTGAGCATAATATCCATTTCATTGGTTCAATTGGCAATTTCAGTAACATTCAACCGTTGGACCTCCAGCCAAGATTCTGTAAATCTACCACTTAATCAACTCTTTACCACTCTACCACTCTATCCATGCCGGTACTCACACAATGTCTTTCTCTTTAACTCGTCCGTAGGATGCGTTTAATGTATTTCATCTGTACAGTGTAGCATTGACACCTACAGGCTAAAAAATAACCTTACCAGCACATCAAAAGTTCTTCAACCCAGTTGAGCCAATGAGCCAATATCACACACCAAAGACATATTGGGAGTGGAAACCCGGTTAATATGTTGATCACAATTATAACTTACGAAGCCCAGCATCATAGAAGCAATTGGTCTTCACTCAAAATTGTCTCTCCAGTCTAATACGAATAGGTCTTGGTTTAGCACGGAGTGATACCTTTCATTGCTAATGGCCCGTCCCGGATAGTTTAGAATTGCTCTAAATGCAGTTTATTCGCTACCAAAGCAGCCAAAGTTTTGCACCTAACGGATAATAAGACTTGGAAACTTCTACTCTTCCTCCTTATACCCGTGCTTGCCAGAAAGTACACAATTCCACTGCTAAGAAGACCAGTTTAGTCCTCATGTAGTTTATCGTCTTGTGGTATGTGCGTCTAGCTTCGGAGTTGCATACTTTTTGGCAGCACGAGCATGAATGATATAATGAGCCAGATCGGGGCCGAGACTTGAGAATTTGAAATTCTAGCTCTCCTGTCTTTCTCGACAATGAACGAAGGTTACGAAGTCTCGCACACATGCCGGCTCCGGACTTTTAATTCCTCAGGTCAAACAACAAACTCATGGGGCATCGGGATTCCCGAAGGTGACCGGCTATGTCCCTTTTAATCCCCCTATCGTCATCTTATAAGACCCGGGCATTTGGAACGCATCAATATATCTAACCAAGTTTTTCGCGAGCTACTCCGTATATTTCACAGACAAAGACAATGGGTGGAGTCATGAATCTCGATAGATGACCGCCAGCCTCAATAATTTCGATTCGAGAAGCCACAAGAGCTCGAGACTTGTCCATAACCCTCTTAGTCCCCTAGGTTATTAATACTCCGTACATGTCTTTCCTTCTAACATCCACCTAGTAACGGTGTTACCAAACTTTGGCAAGTGAGGTTGAACTGTTCAATCTAGACAAATTAGATTTTGTCGTATCCTTAGGAAATAATTCAAGGAAATAATTTATTGAGCCCTAGGCACATGTTCGGGACATCTATCTTCTAAGTACCTACGTATTCCAAGTCACACTTTCATCACTGCATACAGCACAGAGCACGACAGGCACAAGAAAATCTTTTCCCCGGCCGTGCAGCTGTAGGTACTGCATAGTGATGGTGTGATATGTTGGGCATCGCATCCTGTAAGTAGGTATGCTTAAAACATGCGTTTCCCCGGGGTGCATTAAGAGTGGAGTGCAGAGTGCTATATCGATTGATAGTATAGGACGGAAATATATTTCAGCTAGCATGGCAATCTCGAGGTGAGCACTGCAACCACGATTTGTGTGGTATCAACACAAATAGGAAGCTTGAGATTAGGAAAACATAAACATGAAACACACCTTGGTCTTCCTTGAATAGATCGTTGATGGTTCAAGCACCAGCAAATTTGGAACTTTGTTCATCTCTTTTACAACATAACTAACATTTAGCACTAGAGTTTAGGACAAGGTTTCATAAAATCCCTAAATTGACATGATGAACTATGTGCCAACTGCCAAGGCACGTGCAAGGTTCTTGCTTACTTACTATCAATGATCGTTATCAAAACTTCTCAAGATGAACATCACACGTGCCGGATCTTCTACATGCATTGTTGTGCACCGACAATGCAATCTTATGCCGAAACTCATCCTCCTTTCATTCGCTACCAGTACGAAGCAATGGAGATATGCACATGGATGACGGATGGCGGATCTCAATTGCTTTTGTTGCGCTTTCTTTCCATCTAGGTTCACCAAGTCCTTGACCTGAGGCACAGAGATCTTGATCTTTGTCTTCTTGCTCCAATAATTGATCGACGCGAGGAAAGGATCCGAGAAGGAATTACTGAGTGGTTGGTTAAGCTTCCCTTTTCTTCCTGGAGTTTCCTGACTTCGGGAGAAAATGCCCAGGCATGAAAGAATGGATGAAACATCAGGAAGATTGTCTTTCATCCATCAAATCACCCTCGTCCATTCTCCTCGACTCTGCATCCAGACTTCGCGCACCTGAATATCACCAAAACTGCCGGGTGTTTTGAATGACGTTACAAGGACACGCATTCATGTATTGGTACATGTCTCCGTCTTGTATCACTTTCCTCAATGTCCATTACCTCCGTGGAGTGATCTTCAAGGACTTTCTTCAATAAGTCGTTCTAATCATCAAAAGCAAAACAGGCCATATAATACAACCTCGGAAGCTCTTGCCTTCTCTATTCAAAAGCAACCTATCATAGCAGGGAACTATTTCTTCATTCCTTGCCTTCTTTATATGTGTACACCAACCAGTGGCTCCTCCGAAATTGAGGATAACCGTTTGAGTAACTGTGTCCGTGCAGCACGATAACTCCCAACTCCCGTTCGTTCGCCTCATGCAAATGCACATTTCTCCACCTCGGCATTAAGGGAAAGCGGTTGCCATGCAATATATCCACCAATACTTTTTCTTGTATGCACATTATTATTTTGGACCTGCTGCATTTTTCTGTACCTGGATGCTTTTGTGCTGAAGAAGTCTGTGGTAGTATCTACAGTTGAAAGATATTAAGAGGGGAGTTCCTCCGAAAGAGAGTGTGTTGCAATTTTTTACCCTTCATATCGCACCTTCCAGTCAACCGCCTCCGATAAACGATTAGGACTTATATTAAAGTACCCTAGTCCTTCGAGCCTCAATTTGAGGATTTAACGTCACATTCAGTACCACTGTTTCGCTCGGAGATTTCTTGCGGGTTGGAGGACAAGTCCGTAGATGAATTTGTTGAGAGGTACTTGTCCAACACAATGTCGATACCAGGCTATACATTTTACGGAGAATTTAACAAGCCACGTACCAGTATGGGCGCAGGAGAAATCATAGGTAGAGGTTATAGAAGCACAAAGATTAAATCCTAGGATGTTAAATTGACAAGGTACGGAGTACATTGAAGGATACCCGGTGATACAGATGAGTTGGTTGAAGTGAATGAGCTGGACGCTAAGATGCATGTATTGAAACGTATCTTGTCACTGTTACGCATACACACAAGCATGTGCCAGCTGTTCATCAAATTCCACCAAACATCATTGAGTTTTTTAGAGGTTATTTGAATTTTGGAGCACAATGATCGAGACCCGATATCCTTGGATCTTTGGACCTGTAAACCTCGTTTACAGATTCCTACTTCACCAAGGCAAACAGACCAGAGTATCTTGCAAACAGTAATAGCTAATAACTTCCTCTCACTGATCCCAGTCCAGGTATTCAACCAAAGTTTTATTTCCCAAAGGCCCTCCAATCATTTCTTCCGAGGCCATTTGCCTCCATTAGCTCCTCTGCGTTAACAGTCCTGAAACTCCTTCATTTCTCTCAATTGCCACTTCTATATTCCATGCAGTCTCCAGCTCAAGCACGATTTCTCATCACTTCAAATCTACCAGTTTCGAGTCAACCTCCCAACCCATAAGCCCAAATCCACCATGAGAACCTTTTCTTCTATCTTTCTGCCTTTCTCTTTAATTGAGATGCTCAAGTGAGCCTTAAAATTACGCATATACCAATCTCATTCCTAGTTTCTTCATAGAAATTGGACTTGAACATTTTCAGTTCTTGACTACTTCACGAGCCCATGAGGCATTTACAATGTATTTTGTTGAGATTTGTTAGATATGCCCACCAGTGGCCTATACCCTCTAGTGCCCATGCTGTTGCAACCTTCTTCTTTCATGGCAACATTCATAACAGATGGATCTCATGTCTGTCGAATCATCCTACATGTTATCTTGCAGTACTTCTTGAAGCAGATGAAGGGGATTTATTATAGTACTTTCTTTTCTCGTCAGAGTCGCCAAAGTCCTGGATAGGCACAGAAGTAGATATTTCGGGGAGATGTGAAGTTAAGGGGAATTCAGAATGGGATTAGGAATTATATATACAGGAAGTAGAAAACTTTACGATACTTCAATCTTTAAGAGCTTAGATCGAGTAGAATGGGATATTTGTTGTTCATTTAGATCTATTTACCTCTAGCTACATTGATGCATCCTTGGTTTCTTCAATTTTTGATCTTTGAAACTCTATGTTTTTCTACTTTTGAAATAGTAGCTAGCTATTTGGCTCGTTTTAAGTTACAAAAATGACAGTATTTATCATTTATCATTTGGATTGGAATATATGAGAAAGACGAATGTGTGTAATTATTAGTAATTGGGATTAGATGAGAGGTTCTACAATCGGAGCAGATGAATCATGATGTAGAATCCCGAGATGTTGATTCATTTCTTCTCTCGGGGAGAGGTTTGTTTGCTATTTTTTTGTGGATATAAATGAGCATTTAGATGATTAACAAGGATGCTTTTAGAGTCCAGAGTCGAGAGAAAGTTCAATCTATGGTTTTCGAGTCTTGCTTGTGTACTACACTTGCGTTGTGGTGCTCAGTTATCTCTATATCATTACAACTATTGTAAGAATACTTTGAGATGACTATTTAGAGAGATTCAAATTTGTTACTGTTTCGATCAGGATGTTGTTTGATGGGGATATAGACACTAATTAGTGAGTAGTCAATGAGAGCCAGTTTTTTAAGTTGAGATTGAAGTTGTAATTACTAGTTATATGTTTCCTCACTGATGCCACCATGTTTTATTTACCTAACACTTTATTACTCAATTCATACTCTTCACATCGTCTCCCAAACCACAAATCCACACGCCCCCACTTCACATTCTCCCCTCCACCCCCTTCCTCCTCTCCACCTCCACCGGAAACTTTTCCAAACTCTCATACCACTGCACCACACTCCCAATCAAAAAACAGCCACTGACTCAAAAAATCGCCAAGCTCCCCTGATACAGCGCGGCACTGTTTTCCGGCGCAAATCCCAGTGCTCCACACAGCGTGAATCCTATTCCGCCCAGCAAATTCCACGCGGCTATATGCCAACCCAGTGATGTCAGCGCGGGAAGATACCATTTCCTCTGCGTTTCCAAAATCGAGAGGATTCCGGAGATGATGAAGCCCGTGCTGCCGATGACTTGGGGAAGCCAGTACGCGGCGTTTTGGGCGGGGATCGAGGTGAGATGGGTGTAGAGGGAGGGTGGGTTGTAGAGCTGGAATTAGAAGATGCTTGCGAGGAATAGGCGAAGAGACCGAGGGAGTGTATGTAGTTGGCTGAGAGGGCGGAGAGGGAAGGACACCACTGCCAGGAGTGGGGTGGAGGGGGGGTGTGGGAGAGGAAGGAGAATTAGCTGTGATTATTAGAATTCTTTGTATCAAGTTCGAAAAAGAGATTAATAAAAGTTCACATATCTTCCTGCACATCTTCTCTCATATCCAAACTCCTCCCGATCAAATTCCTCCGATTCCGATGATGATGTCTACAGCTCTTCTTATCCCTCCTAACACATCTTCTCACCCACCTCACCGTTTCCTCCTCCCAAACTTCTTCTACTGCCCACCCAAAACAATCCGTACGATGCTCATTCACCGCCTCCGAAATCAACAGCACGCTACCGAATGCAAAAACCGACGCGCTGAGAAACGCAGTAATGCCACCCGGAATAGCGATTTCACCCGAGAATTCCGAGGATGGGAGTCGCAGAGGTAGCCAGATGAAAAACATATTGATGCAGCAGATCCCAGAACCGAATGTGAAGATGATGGCCACGAGGTAGGAGATATCGTAGTAGGAAAAGTGCGTGAACATGCGGAGGATACCGCCGAGGATGACGCGGGAGCGGGGTTGGGTAGTGCGGATTTGAAGGTGCGGCGGCGGTGGGAGAGAGGATCAGGGCGTGACGACCTGGAGAATCGATATGAGGTGGTTAGTTATTGGGACAGTGATGATTCGATGAAACTAAATACGCATTTTGTATGATGTGTAGAGTGACGGTGAGAAAATGCATATCTTTGCGATTATCTCTCGATCTCCATTTTCTAGCCACCAATTCCTTTTCTTCTCCATTTCCTCTCTTTTCCTTAGGAGCTGGAATGCTCTCAAACTCCACTTTCTTCTCTTCTTCTCCCATCACACTATTTTCACTATTTTCACCACCTCTACTACTTTCCTTCGCTCCCTCTTCCCAATTGATCATCTCCCTCCTCGTCGTCGGATTCAAAAACTTAAACACTCCATACGCCACCCCATCATCATGTTGAATTCTACTTTGAACTTTTGTTCCAGCTCCAGCTCCAGCTTTTCTTTGCCCCTCCCATTGTCGCAGTTCATGAGTAGTGCTCATAATATCCATTTCATCACCCAAAACACCTCACCAAACCTGAAAATCAATGATATCCTCTCATAATCCAGCTCTCAAATCTCCATTAAAATCAACCACTTTCGTTATCTTTTTCTCAAAACTAGTAAATCGGATTCGATATCATTCTTTAACAAAATCTAAAAAAAAAAATGAAATGTTTATTCACAGAGTGACGCGCTGAAACGAGTACATGAAGCCAATAAAGCTTGGGGAGTTTAGTGTTTCCGGGGTACCTTAGCTCCTGAGTTGTAGATGGTTATAGGGGCTGTGGGGTAGGTATATCGGCTATCTCGTCATGCCATCTTCTATGTTTTCCTATGAAATACAGAAGATATAAAACGGGCTTCTAATAAATAGAAAGCTGGCATCAAAATGCGAACATTCTACCCGCTCTAGTCGCAGGGATAGAGGACTAGAAATCGGAAAAATAATATATCCAATAAGATAGACGACTATAGAAACCACATCTCTTATATATCTTCGGACTTGTCGCTTGATTAATGCTACATCCATGTTCACATTTTATTCTATTCTCTTCTATCTCATCTCATACAAACCCTTGCCTTTCTCGTATGCCAATGAAAACGAACACTCAATCATTCATTCATTCATTCATCCTCTTCCCCCCTTCCTCAGCCCTATTTCCTATTTCCTATCTTCCCAACTACTCCTTAGCAATCTACATCTACATCTACATCTCTATTCCCCTCTATCCCCCTATCCCCAAACACCATCTTGCCTCCCCCTCCGCCCCGCACTCTCACCCAAATATCCACCCCCTACAAACCCACACCCACCTCAAAACGCACCTCCACCATCCCATCACCAGATCATCCTCACACCATAAGCTTCCCCTCCCCCCATCTCCAATTCCTCCCTAAATTTCTGAGTTCCAACCCACTAACTTCCCCTGCCCTCTCCACCTCTCCACCTCTCCACCTCTTCATCCATCTAAAACCACCCACAGCCTGTCCCCCAATAAACCATACAATCATAACCACTATGACCACAACCACTCCCAATCCAATCCAATCCAATCCAACCCAATATCCAATATAATCTCCAACTCAAACATCAAAGATAAAACAACACAAACCCACTCTAAAATCTAACTTCAAGTAATAATTTTAGTCTTCTCTTCCCCCTTCTCTTCCCCCTTCTCTTTCCCCACCCTTTATTCATCCTCTCTCTCTCTCTCTCTCTCTCTCTCTCTCCAACAATCAAAATCTCAAAATCTCAAAATCTAAAACTTCCAACAATCTCAATTCCAAGATTTGAGAAGTCGCGGCAGACAGATTAGAAACAAGAAATAAAGAGGATAAAAAGAAACGAAAAAGGAAATACATCACACATCACACATCACACATCACACATCACACATCGAACTGTATATAAATGCAAAAGGAGTGTATTAATAGATGCATAGAGACTTGAAATTGAAGAATGAGTAAGGATAAGAAGTGTATAAAGTTAACCCCCCCCCCCCCCTCGGACAAGTATCGAGATTGAAGTCTAGACCTGGAAGCCAGAAGCCAGAAGCCAGAAGCCAGAATCAAGTTCGAGATCGAGGTCGAGGAAAGGTATACACACATACACATACACATAAAAACTTAAACTCGCCTCATCTCAAACTCATCCAAACTCACAACTCACAAACCAATCTCACTCTTACAACACCGCACAACAAAAACAATAGCACCAATAACCACCCTTTTCAATTCATATCATTTCATATCTATAAATATGTATGTATGTATGCAATTGAGCGCAGCGCAGCTCAGCTCATCCACACGATCCATATCCCCCATTCATCCAAATTCACTACATTGAATTCCTCGCCTCCGTTCTCTCGTCTATCCTACCGAGATCTTCCTCCCCCTCCCTCTCTCCCAACTACCCCCTCCACTCCCACTCAAACTTTCATCCCTCCATATTAAATCTCCTCTCTCAAAAGTTAAACACAAGAAGCATAGACACCACACACATACATCATTTCGGGAAAAAGTAAAGAGCAAGAAACCAAAAAAAAACAAAGAGGTATCCATCCATTTTCATCATAATGTCATCATATCTCTCCCTGTCATAGCATGAAACCCCATATCGTAACAGATCCATTGAGAGTGAAACGCGCAAGCCCAACAAATCATCAGAGCACCCCTTCTTCCATCACCATCATCATGACCTCCTTTCCATATTCCTCGTCCTCTCATCACCCCACCCCATAAGAAATCCATTCCTCCATCCCGAGTCCTCCTCCAATCCATTCAACCAAGTCCAAATATTCGCAAAAGTATTATTATTTCGTATTGTTGTTTTGTTTTGTTCCTGTTATTGTAACGGGGGGTATTCTAAGTAATTCGCTAACACATCGCTCGCAACACACGCCCAATCTTTTAATTCGCTTAAAAAGTTTCTGACTCGCCACTATGATTGCTGGCGATACTACCAAATGTATCTATGAATTTGTTAGCATATGTCTCAGATAATGTCGAATTGATTCACATACGTCTCTTGACATTTCTTCTGATAACTGTCTCATCCCTACTCAATTCCCCATTCTTACTAGCCACACTCATACTTCTTGGACCCGTAGGTTTTCTCGTTGGAACACCCAAAGCACCACTCAATCTTCTAGAAGCAGATTGAGTATTGTCATCTCCATTCTCATCTTGCAGATGTTCATTACTCAAAGGACTTGGTTTTGCAGTTTTATTACGAATGTTGAGTGGCTTCTCAGGAACAATTGGCTCCTTAGGAGGTCTGGCAGGAGCTTGACCAGAAGCAGAACGATCTGAATATCCACCATCAGAAATTGGAGAAAGTCTACCTTCGGTATTAGTTGTTGCTTGACTATAACGATGGTTTGCGTTAGGTGGTAAACGATTGATGCTAGTTGATGAGCCCCAGTTAATGGATGAAGGAGACATTGGTGGAGGTTGATCAAAGTTTTGCGCTTGTGATTCGAGATGAGTTTGGTAACGGTGTGTTGGACCTTGACGAGGTTGTGGATGTTGAAGGTTCAAAGAATTTCGATGAGCTTTATATTTTGGATCTTCAACATCGGGTATGACACCAGGTAGAAGACTGAGAGGGATCTCCTCATTCAAAAATTGTTGATGAAGTTGTTCCGAAGAAAATCCAGAGTGTAATTTGTCATCGGATTTAGCGAGTGATCTAACAGATCTAGGGGTAGCGGGTGATTCAACACGTGTAGGCTCAATGAACTTATCATGATCATAATCTCGCTCTCGATCTTGATCAGTTTGCTCGTGTTCGGTTTGATATGTACCAAGTCCGGAATCCGATCTTGATGGAGGTGAATTGTAATGTTCAGGCTCCTTGCTACCACTCTTTCGGCCACTATTTCGGAAACCCTTAAACACAGTTGACGCGGTAGTCTCAGACCATCGAGATACTTTAGGAATCCATCCAGAAGAACTAGTTGACTTGTGTTTCTTGTTCTTATCCGTCTCAGTTCGAGGTGTATTATCATTGCTCAAAGAGCCAGATGCCTTGTATTGTTGAGGAGGTGTGTCCAATGGTAGAGACTCTCCACGTTCACGGAAAGTCTCACGAGTTGGAGTGAGAACATCTGCATCATTCTCGAATTGGTTGTTGAGAACATCCTGCTCATGTGGACTGAGCTCATCCTCATCTTCATCCTCATCATCTTCAGGCACTGTACTAATTCGATGATCCGAAAATTTACGTCCATCAAACCCTCGGTTTGTGTTGCGAGATAGGGAGGGTTGGATGGAAAGGGGTCCAGATTGACTTCCATGACTCGCAGTGGAAGTACCGGCATTACCCTCAGGTACGTAACCACGATCTTGTTCAGAACGTCCTTCAGGGAAATCATCATAATCCAGAGTACCATTTTGAAGACCTTGAGCAACTTTGAGACCTTCAACATCACCAAGCAATTGAACAAGCATATCTTCAATCTTTCCCAGATCATTCGTACTTCTCTTGCTCAAGCCCTTCAAAGCTCTCCGGAAAACATTTCTTCGCTTCGTAGGAAGATCTTCATACAGCTCGGTGGATCTGATTGAGCGAGGTGCACTTTGTGGTAGAGGTCGTGGCCCGTTGATGACCTTTTGAACCGACTTTTCGGTGTTACCTTGTACTTCTGTGATAATGACATCTTCAGTATCGGCAAGCAATCTCTTCATATCCTCGAAGGAATTTCTCATTTCAGCAGCGGCTCGAACAAGGGTGACGAGAATTTCCGTATCACGTGCGCTACGTTGAGCATCACGAACGGTGAGATGATCCATCAAAGCAACGATATCCTTAGATTGGATGCGATCAATACCGTTACCAGTTGCACTATCATATAATGGAGATCCCATTCCTTGTGACATACCACTGAGATGTCGAGAGTGACCAGGATTGAATTGGTCACCGTTCAATGCATCCGTTGCATTTCCTAGTTCATGATCCATGAAGTCCACTCCCTTGCCTTTGTTGACATGCTGCTCTGGAGTCTGCCCACCAGGAGAACGAGCATTGGGAGCCGATGAGATGTATCCCTCGTCCTTGTGTAAGCCGTTGGGACTGCCACCATAGAGCTTGTCGTTGTATGCTCGATTGGCATTTTGGAAACCAGCTTGATTCAAAAGTTCTCGATCAAGGCCAGTACCATTACCAAGGGCAGCAATTGGACTTGTATCTTCGTATGGATTTGTGACAAGAGTATCACGCTTTCTTTCTCCAGAAGTTCTTCTCCACTCATCCTCATGCTCACTGCTGACATCTCTGCTGTGGCCAGCCAAAGCAGCAGCAGCTCCTGCACCAGTAGCGGCGCCAATCAATGCAGCTTCAGCTTCATGAAGAGCAGACACAGAGTCAGAGCTTTGTGTTCGTTGAGCTTGTGGTGGAGTAACTTGATTTGGCCAGTGATCACGACTTCCTTGTTGTGTACCGCCAATTGGCCCTTGAATAATGGAAGGGTTTGTTGTAACTTCTGATGCATCATCTCCGTAACCGATCTCAGGCATCGGGTCATGCAAATCTGGAAGACCACTTGCAGACATCTTAGGTTGATCAGTCATTTGGCTGATTTCGCTAAGGTTGTCAATGCTGTGGCGAGGGGAAGAAAGTCTTTGGCCATCTATTGTACGATCCTTGAAAGACATCTGTAATGGCGCTCCAGTGTCCTCTTTACGTTCTTCATACTTGAGATTGTCTGCATCATTATTGTTGTTTATTCTTTCACGAGCCTTGGCCAATAGTGCTGCAGCTGCAGCTCCCAGCGCGCCAGCTCCAAGCTTCTCCTTGGTATTTGACTTTGACATCTCAACCTTTCTTCCATTCTCATCGATATCATACTCTTTGTCATACTTCGTAGGGCTCTGTGATTTTCCGGGGCTGTCGCCACGGCTTGTAAAGTTTCTTTCAGACTCATCGTCGAAAGAATCGTATGAAGCCTTGCGATTAACTTGGCTATTGCTTTCGGGGTATGAATTAGAACCGGTGATTTCCGAAGCATTAACCAACGAAGCAACGTGTGATTCGACTCCCATAGGTGTGTTGACGAAATTGGGTTTTCCACCAACACCTTGAATATTCTGACCAGTTGAGATATCTCGAGCATCAAAGCTATCGTCGGTAAAGTTGGTCAATCGCTTGTTTTCAAGGCTCAATTCCGAGTCAAAATCGCGATTTCGATCATTCTCTTGATGCTGTTCTTCCCAGTACTGAACATCTCCATCCTGGGTAAGCTCTGAATCCGATAGTCCACCTGTTCGAACTTCCGAAAAGTCATGACGGTTTTGAATATTATCACTGGACTCAAGCGACTTCAAGGACTGATTGTGTTGAGCTGTCTTTGCCAATGAGGAATATGACGCGGTGCTCTGGGTCAACCTGGATTCTCGATGATCTTGAAGTGGCCCGTCTTCGTTTTCGGTATAGCCTGAGACACTCTGGATTGGACTCAGACCACGTCTTTCATGACCGTAAGGAACGTATCTGAGCGGAGGAGGTACTTCTTGGGTGTTTTGGTAATAAGGATGTTGTGGCTCGGCTTCAAGCAGTTCTGAATCTTCATCATCAGGAGTAACTTGTTCATTGTGATGAGGTGCTGCCAAACCAGCACCAGTGGCAGCACCAGCAAGACCAGCTTTAACTGTATTGGAGTGACCTCCGTTGTGTTCCTCTGAAACCATTGAATCGTCGAGATCGGGATCGTGATACTCCCGCATGGGTACTTTTCTTCCATTTTCATCCAATTCATATTCCTGTCCACGTAACTGTTGTTCACTGTTTTGACTATGAAGACTGAGATTTCCACGGGAGAAATTGGAATGTTGAGTACCCAATCCGTGTTGCAGATTGACGGGTGTTCGATTTGGTGTTCGAGAAGCTGGCGAGATAACGTCTTTTCGAGCAGTCCCCTCTTGAACAGGTGTCACGCGCTGTGAGCTAGCGGAGTGAGGTCTTTCAGATTCTGCTGATAAGATTGAGGTTCTGGTGATATCGGAAGCGTTGATCGCGCTCATTAGTGGCATAGGAGGCGCCAGACTAAGACTATCTCTCTCTTCCGTAGGTGAAAGCTCGCCCCCTAAGCTGTTGCCACGACTGTGGTTTTTTCTCCGGCGTCGTCGTTCCTTCTTTTCATCTATTACCGATTCTTGTGATTGATGCTTCTGTAAAGCAGCTGCTGTCAAGGCACCAACACCGGCGCCTAAAGCAGCGGTTTCGAGACCTCGACTCTTCTTCTTTTTCACCTTTTCATTATGCACAGCAGTTTCTTCCGATCCGCCTCGTTCGAAACTTCGTGGTGAATCCGAATCCCTCACCTGGTCTCTTCGGCTCTTCCCCGAGATAACTTCTCCATCATTAAGTGTAACCTTTGGCCCTCCTGATATGCTGGATATACCACTTCCGACAGAACTTCGACGCTCTGTACGCTTACTTGATTCTCTCTTCAATGCTGATAATTCGGGTAAGATCAGACGACGGATGGCATCTTCAACAGTCTCCAGTAACTTGGGATTGTTGATGGAAGAATTTTTGGAAGCTCCAGATCTAACGGAAAGTCTGTCAGAATTGCGACTGATCTGGGAATCTAGAAGACCCGAATCGGCCCCGGACATTAAAGATTCTTCGGCTTGGCTTCGACTTGATCGTCTGCGTTGTGATTTGATTGCTTCTGTCGGCTTCTCACCACTAACACTTCGACTTCGACTTCTTCGTTGTTTTCTTCGGTGTTCTGATCTATCACCGCGAACCTTCGACATGGCCTTTTGTGCCACTATTCGTTCTCTGCTAAGACTTCGACTTCTTCGGCGCGATGGCGTTCTTGATTTTTCCGATACAGCACTAGCAGCCAGGCCGCTAGCCGCCTCAGCAATGAAAGGTTCGTCTCTTGTCAAACTTCGGCTACGTCTTCGCTCTGGAGATCTGGTATGTCCATCGAGGAAACTATCGGCAGGCATAGATGAAATTTCTGAAGCATTATACAAAACACTCTTCGATCCTAATTCTGTGGGTATCAGCGGACTTCCATGTCTCATTATTTCAACTTCGATCGGTCTACCACCACTCCTGGAGGTGACATTGGATTCTTCGGTCATAGATCTAAAGGAGCTCATGCTGGCTTCGTCTTCTGGCGCCGATTTGTGATTCTCCTTGTTGACATCCGATAGTGAGATACGCTGGGTATACGATGGCCTTCGAGAACCTTTTCTGGATTCCGTAATCTGAATGTGGTCGTGAGCTGACTTGCTTCGGTGTTTCGATGATGGTGTAACTTTGACACGAACCGATGGCCTTCGACTTCTTTCTTCTTTTCCACCTTCAAAATACTCAATCAACAATGAAGTTTGTGACTTATTGTTTGATAAACTGCTTAGACTATCGTGCTTCTTCTTCTTTCGAGTAGCTATGGTGACTGGAGCACCGTCATCAGGTATTGTGTATGCACTCTTATCCGTCACTCTTGAACCAAGCTCCGTAGTATCGTTTTCGTTCTCGGCGTCACTATCCGCAGTACTTGTTTCTGTTGGCGCAGGTAGGGGGGGGGCTCTTGATTTTCTCGATTCGACACCCATTATGATAACTCCTCACAATTCGAATGGACGAACGGAGGGATGCATCAGCGGTAAGTATGGATTGGGGGGGTTCGAATGGTTTGTGTAATGTACAAGAAATGCCGGTAAGAAAATTGGAGAAAAAAGATGAATCGAGTTATTCTATCGAATGCTTGGTCCTCAGCCTCCAAGGATGCAGCTGAGGCTTTTCCCTTCTGCAGTTGTAACGCGAATTAAGAGGTAAAAGGAAGAAAAAAATTAGAGAATGCGAAGATTAAACAGCCCAAGAAACCAATAGACACTTCTGCGGGAGATTATCGAGGCACCGAGGAGAATTAAGAGTTGATTTGAAGCTCTATTATTATGGAGATAATTGGGGTTGATCTCTTCGAAATGGGCTGGATGGGAGGGAAGTTGTGCGTTGGCGATTTTTGTTTATGCAGCTTTGATTGTTTGATACGTTCTGATCCAATGAAAAATTAGTTGGAAGCGACTAAATTTGGGGATGGAGGATTTCTATTAACCAATTGAATGTTGACGTTGTTACCGTCGAATCGTACTCTCTCTGGACTTTTGATTTTGATGATGGATTGCTTCTTGTTACTGTGTGCTTTGAAATGATGGAAACGATAGATGGATGGTGGGTGCATGAGCTGAAGACAGGTCGGTAGGCAGGAAGTATCTTGGGATGATCCAAATACAAGGCCAAGGGTAGATAGATGTGATTGCGACCGAGGGCCTATTAGAAGTGATAGTGATAGGTAGAGAGAGAGATAGGTGTAACAGCCTCTATTGTTTCCACGAAAGAAATGGTGACGAGAGATAGGAGTTACAAGAGAAGAGTTACAAGAGAAGAGTTGCAGGAGAAGAATTACAAGAGTTACAAGAGTTGCCAATTTCACCAATCGCCATGATGATTTTTATTCCTCCTACTCGTAAGTTACCGTTACCGCCTTTCTCATCTCTATCGAAGGGGTATTGAAGCTACCTACCTACTATGTATTTTCTTGATAGAGCTTTGACATTTCATATAGTCACAATCACAATACAATCACAATACAATCACAATACTTGACAAATTCACTCAACCCAAAACCGCCAGAAATGATGCCCAAAGCAATATCATTTGGCTCGTGTTGAAGTAACGGAAGCTTCTCTGATCATCGCTTTATGCTTCCGTCCTAGCTATTCCCTTCAAACTATAACCCTCAATTCAATCCTTCAATCCCTTCAATCCCTTCAATCCCTTCAATCTAAACCCAATATATTCCCAAATGAAAATCTCCAAACGCTATCTCTCGCCATTGCACATCAAACAGCGGGCTGTATGTGACCAAGCTCTCTCGCCACCTCCATACGATCCATACACCTACATCCTTCCCTACCAGTCCAGTCCGGTCCAGCATGCAAGAATCCGAAACAGTACAAACCATCAGCTTCGAACCTCCCAACCGAATGAATGTTACCCCAAGCACCCAAGCTACCAAGAAAATGAGGGGCACCACCAATATATACTACACCCAACCATTTCTCCTCCTTTCTGTGTCCCTTGTACATACCTTTTTTCCTTTCTCATAATCAACCACATCCAATTCCAAATTCCAATCCAAATCCCAATCATCGTACAAATAAAACAAAATAATCACTCGACATCTCCTCGCTCTATCAATCATTCATTCATTCATTCAATTGGCGCTACGTGCAATCCGGTCACTACAAAGTCACACGGTTGTATTCCCAACCCCCAAAATTTCACATCACAGCCATCTCTATTATTTCCAAGGCACACACATCATACATACTGGTGTACCTAACTACCTACTTTACTAACAATCAGCAACCTATTCCCTACCAAAAAACATTCATAGCTCTGCTCGCTCTGTACCTCTGTATCCATCCCCTCTTCTCCCGAAAACCCCCCTCCCCAACTCCCCAATCTAATTGGTCACCACTCAAACATGACATGCCAATCAACGTGGATCGCGGGACCGTTGACCGTTTAAAGTATGGTAGCTTTTTGATAGCATAGCGGCTGATAACCTAAAGTGTTTGTTCGTTCGCACATCACTTGTCAGCACAGCACGTCAAGTCAGCATGTCAAGTCGGAAAGGAAAAGTCAGAATTTAGTACGAACGAAGGAAGGAAGTGGAAATTTCGGTTTCTGTGACAACGGGATTTGTTTGATAAGGAGCGATGGATGAATGGATGGATGGATGAATGAAATGGCTGGGAATTGACTTTATAGTTATATAGGAGATACATACATATATCCAAGGTTTGAGACTACTATTTTTAATATCATCCCGCGACGTTTAGAAAACTAGAACTAGATACTAGATATAAAAGGAGGTCCAAAAATGAATGTCGTGGCTGGGACACCAAATAAACATACGAGTAGTTTAAGGGGTACATGCATTCGATTTCATCAATCAATCCAGAATCCCTACTTATCATTCATGCACGTTCACAATAACCATTGCCATGATCTTCCCAGCTCTTCTCCATCCACAATCATACCCGCATAACCGATGATCATTCATGAAGCTATTCCCACTTTCCTTCTTTCTTCTTTCTCTCTCTCTATGCATCATCGATCTGATATGATATGATATCTCCCCCGCATTGATTCTCTTGTGACTTGTTGCTCTGACTAGAGTGCGTTCGCATGTATAACTACCGATATTATATTGTATTATATTATCCAATTTCCTCGGAGAATACCTTAAATTGCTATTACATCATTCCATATCATTTCTCTCATACATATAGACATGAGAAAACCTTATTCGGAGTCGATCTTTTCTGATATCTCGGTAACGAAATCAAGAAAAATCTTTGTTTTGGGACGAGTTAGAGGGAGGGAGAGATGTCATGTGATGTGATGTTGTGGAATTATTGAATGTGGTTACCCGATGATATACTATTGGTATCATTAGTATTTAGGAGAATTGGAGGTTAGGAATAAATACATACATACATACATACATACATACATACATACATACTCCACGACAAAATCTTAGGCAAGTGCCTATTCGTCAGAAAAGTGTGCGCTTGCTTCTCTATCAAAATTCTTTTGGATACAGCTTCTCTGTGGGTTGGGCGTGCTCCGGGCTCCTCTATATTTTCGGATTGTTCGGGAAGTGCAGTGTAGTGCATTGAATTTCTGGTTTCTGGTTTTCGTCAGTGGCGATAGGAAGGGAGATCAATCTGAAGTGGTTTTTGGGGGGTGGGGCGTCGAAGCAAATGGCGTAGTTGGAGATGATGCATTCATGATCATGGTGTTCTTGTGATTTATAAATTGCTGTTGTGTTTTATGATGGCATAGTGGCGGTCGAGAAATTTAGTTATTGGCATTTTGCCTAGGAGTGGCTTCTAGCTTGCTATTATAATATCACCAACATCATCATCAGTGTCGCTCATTTGCATTATCAATAAGAATGAAAAGTTTTCATCGTGGTGTTTGTTTAATACCACTATAAAAATCTTCCACTTTCTGTTTAAACATACTCTTCTTCACCATCACCCAATCCTCCCACAGCTCAAACAAACACATACCCGAGACTCAAATCTTCTGTCCGCATAACAAGAATATGCTTACACTCACACTCTTCTCACAAGTGTGAGAGTGCACACCTGAAACGGGCTCAAGTTCGTTCATGTATGGTCATTTTAGTTCTGTATATTCTCTCTCTCTGTTGGCTTTTATATTGTAATCGGGTACCGAGTATTGAGCTGTGAGGAGGGGTGAGGAGACGGGTGGTAGGGAAAGAGCACTGTATACTTAGATTTTTAATATTTTTGTATAAAGAAGACTGCATGTTAATCTTAAAGTAACACAGTATGCTGCGTGCGAGTCAGGATTTACGAAACTTGGGTCTCTCTTAGAAAAGTGATACAGTGATATGATTTTATGTTCACACCACCTTTCGCCTTCCAATTTAGGATCAAACACGTAATGTTGTCGATGCGTGTACACAACAAAAATCACCATGTAAAGAATGGCAATGCAAAGAAAACTCTTCCAAAATAACGGTAAACTAATATCGTGACATCAATCACTCCTCCTCGAATTCATAACTCCCGAGCCCAACATCTACTAGAAAGTATGGTGGTCATGCAACCATCACGCCAATAGATAGTCATGTACATAATTTCCCGTTCTCGTGGATTGCGCATCTTCCTACCTCTGAAAAGTATGCATTTTATATCCCAAAAGAATTCATGTAAAAATGCTGGCACCGCCTGTTACCAGGTACCAGCGTACCAATCAAATAGAGAAACGAGAGATCTAATTACCTCGTACCTATAAACAGCAGATCTCATCTTGCATGCAAACTCGCAGTTCACCAAAGTTCAAAACACCACAACGCGGAAGAGGTATTTGTTTCGCTTTTTGCTTCTCCAGAAAGTAGCGGGATCTTTGCAATTTTGGAAAAAATGTAAAGTTTTTGGGAAGTGGGGTGGGATCTCATTCTCTTATTCTCCTTTTCTTCTCTCTCTTATGATTCTGAGAGAATGTCTTTGGTCGTCATATTGCTTGAGATATCCACTTTCATCGTGAGATGTCGATCGGCAAAAATTCTGTATGAGAGGAAGAAAATCGATTTTGAAATATGTATAATGGACGGGGTTGAGTTGATATCTGTCGAAATCTGAAAGGGGGCTTGAAAATATTGTCACTGGCTATTTACTCGCTTGAATCCTTGTAAGAGACGGTTGTCTGTCGATTCGTTTTTGGAGGTTTGGAGTTTTGGAGGTCTGGAGTCTTTGTAAAAGGGTGGGTGGTTTTATATCCCGCTCGCTTCGCTGGTTGTGTTTATGGCATGGAAAGGAATGGGATGTATGTTCACTGTTCTTATTATCGATATTCGTTTCATTGTCATTATTATACACATTAATCTGTTACTCATCATAAACGCCTACAAAAGCATTTTATCACTCTCCAAAATCTCTTCTCCAAAATCTTAAGATGATAATTAGACATTCACAGAGTTTTATAGGTGGCTCGTAATTAACCACACAAATCTTCTTTTCGGTAAGAGGGCAAGTGCAAAATAAAAATGTTGATGGTTTCCAGATTCTCATCGAATTGCTATGTTAAGAAAATGTACTTCTTCCTGTTAAGGTATGTGTGATTTCAATGATGTATATGTATCATTTGTCAACACATCGAGACTCGAGAGAGATGATGACGACAGCAGAAATAGGAAAATAAATATCTCTGTTCCAATCGTATACCCCGCACATAATTACAAATTTGCTTTTGAAACTTCCGTTGACGCCGATTATCTATAGTTTCCGTTAAAAGTCCGGGGATTATAATTCTCTGTCTTCGTACAGATTCAGAAGTTATTGGTAATGTAGGTATTTATATATCCTCAAGTGTCAGAAGATAATGGAGTAATGAAATAACAGAGTTTTCTACTCGTGATTAATCACCGAGATGTATTTAAATTAATTAGATGTTCTTAGATATAGAGTCACATCTATAAACATTTAAAAATATAATCGATCCTGAACTATAAAGTCCCTTCAGTTTTATAATGTCACGGCGCCAACTACATGTTCTGTAGTTGCCTTCGTGCCCTACTTCCTATAAGTAGGGTCTCGCTCTTCCATAGCTCTTCTACCATTATGGTACAATATAAGTCTTTACCCGTACCTTGACACATAACACATTTCTAGTCATGGGTCTCGTTACATTTCCATAGCTGTGAAGGAAAAGATCCTCAGGTTTTCATGATTATTCATCTACATTAAAAACATATAAAATTAACATGGAAATTCGTTTGTATTGGAGATTATGAATATCTTCCCCTCCCAGTGTACGTATTCCCAGACTCGAGACTAATCCATAAACCAACAGCATGAATCACAATTCGTCAAAACGACAACCAACAATATTTTAGACGATATTGATGATCCAGCAATTATCTCTTTTGTCTAACATTGGAATCCTCATTTATGAAGGATGTTTGGTTTATAATCCGATTATATAATTATATTATGGATGGGGGATTAAGTCTATTATGTCAAGTTTGTAGTCTTTCGGAGGAGAAATGTCACAGTATTTGTTTGTTGTTTCGATGTTGTGTTAACATGGTAATGTGGTTTTGTATACCCGTGAGATACTCTTTCTACATATATAAACACCTTTTGTATCTTTCTAGCACATGTACTCGTGTAAAGAATCCAAGAGGATACTCAAATTAGGTATTGTGATAAGTACGGGTGACGATATGTTGGGAAATAGATTATATGATTTGGCTATGTAAGTAATTTTAAGCCGTCATTTCTTGGGATGCTGAGGAGTGATTGGGAGGGTGTGAATCCGTGTGATGGAGAATTGCAATATGATTCTTGGGTTGTGGAAGCTTGAAATTGTCGTCAAAGGTTAAGTGATGACGAGTAATGATATTTGACAGCGAAATATCCAATTTGTCGATGATAAGTATATAATTAAGTAACATGAAGAACAATATCACTCTAGAGCAAAAGGAGTGATAAATGGAGACAGAATATGAGAAAAACTATAGCGGATAAACAATTTATAGACGCAATCACTTATTTGAACAGTTCCAGGCGTGCAACGACTTCTCGGTAATCACTATTGCATTATCAAGTAGATATACAATCCTTCCCCGTGCGATTCCGCAGGAATATGCATATTGTTCTTATAAATAGCAGTGCCAGGAAAGTAAAACTTTATCATATCAATAAATCTCGGATGAACGCACGTGAATGGAGTCGAGAAAGAAAAAAAGTTGAGGTGGGGTTAAAACATGTTGTAGGCATGTAGACTGAGCCTTTGATATAGTCAAATGGTTGGCAGCTGGAATAGTCATGAAGAGTGATGGGAAAGGAGGATGCTATAGACGCACAATAGTGACTACAACACAGAGATATGCAGTAGTAACACTATTCTCCAACAAACGATAAGATTTAATATGGCAGTGATAATGAGATGAAAAATGTTTACCCGAAGATTTCCATAGACTACAAACAAAGTACACCAAATATCGCTTCTTAAAATTCTGATTATTAGATCATTTGTAACATGAGGATTATATCCTAGATCCCACATTCTTACGGATTCTCATGTGGTTTAAAGGGAAAAGAAAGAAAGAAAGAACAGAAAGGTGAATTTATATCCACCCCTTTCATTCAGACATACAAATTTTCTGAATCGTCAAACGTGACCCTGCTGAGATGCGAACTCATTTACCGTGTTAAATCTGAACACATTGCAACCCCTCATCCCAATCCAGCGTACAAAGGACCATCTATAAAATAAATCCTATATACATATACTTACTTTTCATCAAAGCTAAAAAAGACTACGTCGAAGAAACCCGAAGGTTTAGCATAGCTAGTGCGTCACGATACTTTAACATCCACATGCCCAAAAAACCATCTATGTTGCATAAATATTTCAGCTAAAGAAATCCATAGAGTGATACATTTCTCGATAGGAAATCTAAATCCACAGCAATCAAGATTCACTAAAAAGGACACGAATGTATAGTGATGACACGAAAATATGACAACAAAAACGGTACACAAGACGGGAAATCCACGGCGATATGGGAGAGAGATGAGGTTTCTGGCTATCTTTACTTTTGAGCCTATTCTTTTGCGTAGATTGGCTTTCGTGACTTTTTAAATGAGTATCTTACAGATCTGATGAATAAGTTCATGTGGGTAGATGTTAATATATATAGTAGACTGTTGATGCTAGTTCTACACGATTTCGCTTAGTGATTTCTCGCCAGTTTGCCTAAACTAGCTAGACAATCGCTTCGCAAAGCTTGGCATAGTTGCGTTCTTATGGATAGAGAGGTTCAAATGTTATATGACCGACCATCTATGATTGATCCATAGTCTGCTGCTGCCATCCCGCTCCCCTTACTTGTGGAGGAAGATGACTGTCAACCGAGACAACGAAGAGAACACCATCAGAAAGCCGCAAACTTACACTTCAGATTTCTATAAGTCTTGTCTAAAACTTTACGATATCTTGTTTGCCGTATTTCCCGATTCACCGCATAGTAAATCCGACAGAAATTTGATGGAAGGGCGTTACACTTCCGAGAACATCTCATTTCCTGGGACAAGCATTTCCATTCTCAGTCTACAGGAGAGACTTTCAAGTTGAGAACGAAAAACCCCTGATCATCTCAGACTTGAGAAGCATTCGACACACAACAATCTAAACGCTGTACTAACCCGTCGACCAGTATTCCTTCACCAAAGGTACGTATAATTACAAATACAAAAGTAACCTATAAGATCAAGCTGACAACATTCCAAGATATCTCTATATTCAATTATTGTTATTGACGCCCGTTCTTCAACAACTAATTGGCACCGAGTCTCAAAACAAAGCAGAACACACCCCTCTTGGAAGTCTGCTCTCTCATCGAATCTCTCTACAATGTGAAATTGTGTGTGTTAGGATTGCCCAAGAAGCTATTGATACTATATACCTTCGCAAAACTTCAGGTTCGAACAAAATCTCCGCATGGTGGTGCAATGTGATATTCCTGTATAAGTCTGCAACAGTACTGATCGCAGGAGGTCTTTGTCCTTCTGTTGTCGCTGAAATATCAGAAGCTTCGATTCACGAGAGTTTTTATAAAGCCACGGCAATTCCCAGACCGTACACTGCCTTTAACTCATCGACCCTCCGTCTAGTCACTGTGCTCGATATTCTGTTTCAGATCGTGCCTCAAAAATTCTCCCGTTTGAAGAAAGCTTCTCAACGGATTGAAACTGGTGCTGGGCTATCTACTCCCGATGGCGATAACAGCGCGGTAGCATTTCAGTACTGGTCTCCAATAAGACCAATCCGCCATGCATCATCTGCTCAACAAGATGCTGTGAGGTCTAACCCCGAGAATAATGGCTCATCTCAGATTCTCACAGATTTGGATCGACTTTTCGACACAAACGACTTTGCATGGCTTACCAAAATACCTTTTAATACTTGAGGAAGTTCTGGTATTCAAGTTGGCGAAGCGATTATTGTGGAAAGATTATAACTACATAATGTATGCTTACAGTCTTTTAGAGGCTCGGAGCGGTTGGATGATCAATTGATCTCAGCTAGATGTGCCTTCTCATGATTAGTTGCAAAAAGGTATCTTCATATGACTTGAAGCAAGACAAGCTGTGCCGCTGTAAAGTATTGATACCTACGATAGATCCCGAAATGAAGTGGGTGGAAGGCTTGACTTAATCCTTTTGATGACATCTACCCAAGCACATTAAGATGTGATCATTGTCCACATATATTCCTTCACAGATTATTCATGTGTACTTTCCCAGTTCTCATTCCACATGGTTATGTATCTTTCATATCGTCTGATTTTACCTCTGTCTATTTTATTCCTGGAACCAATCTATAACTCACAGTACGATAAATTTGTATATTTCCGTATTGACTTTTTTTTCTAGCATTGAATCCATGCGTCGCATCCAGAAAGTTCCTGACATTGACTTTAAGGTCTCATCTTCAAGCGCAATCCTACTGTCAAAAATTCTCGCCATCGACTTTCCTTCTCCATCCACGCAAAGGCCTCGCAATGTTCAAAACGACAATGAAATCCAACAAACGACGAAAGCAAATCACAATAATCGAAATTCAAAGACCCCTCGCAAGCTTTCCCAAAAACACCAATCTTAAACTGTATATCATCCAACTTTTCCACCACCAGTCTAGACCTAGACACAGTCTACTCAACAGAGATTGCATCCTGTGTGGCAGAGCTTGTTTCATTCCGCAAGCCAAATTGAGAGAACAAAAGCCTCCAGATTTTAGTTTCCTTATATAGTAATTTCACAACTTTATCAAGGCCATAATCTCACTCTCGTCCCTTTTCTGTTACTGGATCTACAGCTTTCCCCTTTAGGAAACAGTCATCACATTGCCCAGCAAACTACACCAGATGAAAATTACATACCGCACCAACAACTCTCGCAACACCCTCAAAATCACTCGCATCTAAGACCAAACTCATATCCACTGCAAAATCCAATTTCCCCCTAGCCCCACCGCAATGCTTACTGTCATTAATTGATGTTTTTCAAATAACATAACATAACCCAAGAAAACGACATGCACGAAAAGCTATATCCCGATCAACCCATCATCTTCTCCACTCTAGCATACGACCAGGAACCTCCAGGTGTACCGTACCGCTTGAAACCCATCCCCCATCTTCCAAACCACGAAACCAATCAATTTCCTCATTCCCATATATATTATTCCCTTCTTCTTCTTCTTCACACCAAATATACATTAACGAATTCCCTCGCCCCTATCCAGATTTCTCTGATCAAAATTCAAACATCACAGAATAGCGATCAAATTTTGCCGCAAAAAGTGTCAATATCATGCTATTCGATAAACTCAAAAGTCTACTCAGGTGCGAATATACATTCGTCAGTATATAATTGAATGCGCAGATGTGAAATATGGCGAATGCGGAAGAAATGAGAAAGGGGATTAATGTATTTATAGGAGTTGATGAGCAGCTAATAGATATCTACCTGGTAGTTTCAATCGGGCCTTAGGAGATAATAATAGAGGATTAATATACCTAGGTAGTATCTTCTCATCTTTTCATTCACTTGAACAATCGAGTACTTTGTGTTATATATCTGCATTCAGAACTCGGCTCTGCACTATAACGATGCTCCAATCTTTCATCGTGCAATATGAAACGAGAACGCATGATATTGTATGGATCCTTCCAATCGAACCACAAAAATGCCCATGTTCTTAATATAAAGTAAGATGTCCAAAAAAAAATAATTATACAATGATTTATTCCCCCTGCCCCACTAAGATCTACAACTTGCTCCCCACCAAACTCCCTCCATCCAACGGGATAGTAGCCCCATTAACATAACTCCCCGCTTTACTAGCCAGGAACAAACAAGCTCCCGCGACATCCTCCTTACTTCCAATTCTGCCCAGCGGAATCCCACTCACAATCTCGTCCTTGAATTTCTTGAGCGTCGCGGCCATCATTTTACTTTCAAATGGTCCGCATGCGAGTACGTTACTCGTGATATTTCTCTTCCCCAAATGATTCGCGAGAACTCTGCTCAATTGATGCAATCCTGCTTTACTTGCCGAGTATGAAAAGGTTTCGAGAGAAGGCACGCGGATTCCGTCTACAGAGCCGATGTTGATGATTCGTGCGGGGTCTTCGGGTGTAGAAGCTGCTTCCATAAGAGGAGTAAGTGCTTGCGTAAGAGTAAAGACTCGTGTGAGATTAAGAGTCAAAACTCTTGTCCATGCCGCATCAGGAAATTCCGCATAAGGAGCTCCCCAATTACTTCCCGAGTTGTTGACTAGGATATGTAATTTCGATTCTTTCTTTTGTAATTCATCGACCATGCGTTTGCAATCTTCGAGTTTGTAAAAATCGGCCGGGATGGCGTGCGCGGAACCTTTGCCTGTAGGAAAGAAGAATTAGCTTGGGTGTGTCGCACGAACTGAGAGATTCCCAAGTACCTAGCGCATTCAATTCTTTGCAGGCTTCTTCACAGGCTTTAGCATCGCGGGATGAGATGTAGACTTTGGCTCCATTTGCGACGAAGCCCTCGGATATCATTCGACCAATTCCCTTTGCGCCGCCGGTAACAAGAACGACTTTGTCCTATTGATTTGTGAGTTTATGGAATACGAAAGGAGAGAGCTGCATTGCTTACCTTGACGTTGAAGAGATTTGCGGCATCCATGATTATTAAGAGATTATGAAGTGTTATCTATCTTGTGAAGAATAAGGAAAGAAATAATTTGGAGTTGGCAATGAAGGAGGTCGAAGGAGCCACATCTTTTATTGTGCCGAGGTTTCGACCGCGGAAAGAACGGAAAGTTTTGGTGTGGAGTAAAAGTGACGTTTTTAATGCTAAGCTAAACCATATACTCAATGTTGTATGGTAGGTGATACATGATAATAGGGGGAGGGGGGGTAATGATAGTGATTGTGTTTTAGAGCCTGCGAGAAAATCATCATGTCGGTGTTATTTCGAAATTTGGGCATGGCGCCAGGGTAATGTTTTTTTTCTTTCTTCTACACTGTCAAATCATATGGTTGTATGGTGGTTTATGTGGTGGGTTACCTGGCAAAATGAAGGTATGAGAGTTGAAAATAGTATCCGGGGTTTCCTGAGCCTCGGCTTGACCAAAAACTGGGGTAAGCTCTGCTTATTTTGCGCCACAATCGCCACAGATGCCCCACCAAGAGTTACATAAGCTGAGATAAGGTAAGGAAGTCATGTGCTCTCATCATTGTCTTTTTGAATGTTGAACATCTGAAAGACGGAAAACTCATTTATTACACATCGCAGTTTTTTGTTAGATGAGACTGAGAAAAGACCGAAATAAGATTACAACATTAATAAAATCCAACAAGCAAAGGGATTAAAAGAAAGAGCAATAAGCATGACCTCAGAACTCAGCTTGTCCGGTAGGTCGAGTTTTCATAGATGATTGAAGTAGTACTAATCAATCAGAAACGCGTGCTCTTCTTAAAGCCCAATTCGAAGACCAAGATCCGGCTCACCACGGTGAGAAATGGGATCAGCTCTGGAAAGACAAGGTCACTCCATGGGATAACGAATCACCCAATCCAGCACTGATTGATATTCTAAATGAGTGGGCAGATCTAGCTTCGAAGAAAGCTGATGGTTCAAGAAAGAAAGCCTTAGTAGCAGGATGTGGGAAGGGGTATGATGTTTTGCTATTAAGTGCTATGGGTTATGATGTCTATGGGCTGGATATTTCCGAGACTGGTTTGCAGGGTGCTAGAGACACCGAAAAGGAGGAAGACGGGAAAGGTCTGTATGAACCGAAAGACGGAATTGAGAAAGGAGATGTTACGTGGATAGTCGGAGACTTCTTCAAAGATGATTTCTTGTCAATCGTCAATGGAGAGAAAAGCTTTGATTTGATCTATGATTACACGGTATGTAGTTCTTTGGGTTCATTGTTGTCAAGAATACTAAATCTTGAAAAAGTTTGGTTGTGCATTACCTCCTAGTTTAAGACCTGCATGGTCTAAACGATATCATAAGCTTCTATCTCCAGAAGGGAGACTTATCTGTCTTGAATTTCCCACTACTAAATCTCCATCAATTGGAGGACCGCCATGGGCTATGCCTCCAAGAATCTATGAAGGTCATTTGTCTCGTCCTGGGGAAGCATTGCCATATAATGAGGACTGTGAGTTAGAAGTTGAGAAACTTGGCCTACCACATAAGAATGGCCTTCGTCGTATTGCACACTTTCACCCCAAAAGAACCAACAGGGGTGGATACGGTGCAGATGGCAAGATAGATGATTGGGTCAGTGTTTGGTCGCACTAGATAGAGTCTCTCCTAGAATTAGAATAAGAACTCAAGTGCTTCTTAGTTATGATGTCTTTATGGTGCTCTTCGAAGAGAATTATAATGTTCGCCCAATCCAAATCCGTGTCGGTAGTATGCCAGATGAATCGTCTCGGGTTTGTCTGTTCCAGGCTCAATTTTCTGGGCAGCTCCATTCTGTAACACACAAATCTCAACGTTATATATCTTTGCGAGCGCAAGAAGCTCCAAATGACCACCCCATTCCGCGGTATCTCTAATTTTGTGAACGTAGTTCTCGAGGGGTTCGTCTAAGAATGGGACAAAATCATCTGGGTGTCCTTCGATATATGTTGCGGCTGCTTTGCGGACCACTTTGTAACGCTGATCGTCCTTCAATCCTTCTGCTTCGGCTCCAAGAGGTATTCCAGCTTGTGATAACTGATCGGCTACAGCAGAGAAAAGGCAATGTCCGTCTGGTCTGATTTGTTTCTCCCGTAAACTTCTTGAAGTAAATTCCTCCTGCATTCGTTTCCTTTCGACTTCTCTTTCATCAGGCATATTCGCGGCTTCCTTCTTAGCTTCCTCTACAGCAGCTTCCTGTTCCGCCGCTCTTCGTGCAAGCCTTTCCTTTTGTCTATTGCGTTTTTTAGGCTGTCCCGACTGAGATTGTGCTGTTTCCGCGATTGAGGATTTCTCTAAAGAGTCGGTAATATTGTTGACACCATTTACGTCAGTCGCAGTCGCAGTCGCAGAAGCCTCTGAAGCTTCCTCGTCAAGCTCCGGAACATCATCGATATCTGGAACGTTATCTCCATCCAAAGATGCTATCTCTTGAGCTTGCCGTTCCTTCAATTGTCGTTCTAGTTCCTCACACTCATTGTTTACACCTTTGCGAGTCTTCTTCGATGCGCCCTTCTTCTTTTGTGTTATACGCCCTTGCAGGTCTTTTTGCTCCTTACGGTGTCGACTTTGCATATCTTCGAAGCTCTCCATCGTAATCTCGAGTTTTGGTTTCTGTGGTAGAAGTTGTGTTGTAGTGGGGTGAATGAGGGAGGGGCAGATCTTACAATTTCGAGACTGCCTCGTTGAGCTTAGGAGACACACCCACCACTTTTCAGGCAGGATATTATAAACCCACAATTTGACACGGCCGGGAATAAAGTCCGGAAAGTGGTCTTATTCCCAGTCGATGTAAATTTCAATAATTTGGTCCCCAAAATGAGAGGTGTAGGTAAGAAAAGTGAACAATTTTTCAGATATGCAACAAAACGAAGTTTAGTCAATTTCTGCACGTGATGAAGATTGGTCGACCAGTTTGAATAGCGATGACGTAAGGTCAGAAATTAAATCACTACCAAATGAAAACAGCCCTATACAGTACTCTTATAATGATTCTTCATTTATTAGATTTATACTATATCTTGTTCAAACTACTTACAAGACTGATTGTCACTTTGTTCATCTCGACTACTTTGAAAAAGCTATTGAGATATTGATGTGCAAGGGGATATTTGTTCCACGACAATTCCGTACCTTTCGTACCTATGTAGGCAGCTCATGCTCCAGCAAGTCCTGTATATTGTATACCACCATATCCGGGCCCTTTAAATCGAAGTCCATGTTTTCATTCTGATACTGACACGTAGGAGAGCACCCCGTCATAATAATAGCATGTAACTTACACAGAAATAAATCCATCACTTCTCATTTTCTATAAATACAAATCAAACCAGACGTCTGCCACCTATCCATTCCAAAGCCATCCTACGCATCGTTCATCTCCATGAAATCTTCCGTCGCACCCTCAGCGCCCACTACAACGGCAAAAAAAGTAGCCCCTTCCGTCTTACTCAGGTTGGTCCAAGCATGCCATCCCGACCGTTGGATAACCACATCTCCCTTCTTGAAAACTCTTTTCTCCCCACTGTTCACTGTGTACCCCAATTCTCCGTCCATTATAGTTACATAGTCGAGCGTACGCGTACGATGCATGAAACCCTCGGTCCCACTGGGATTAGGGTCGAGGTGGCACAACACAGCTGAGCTATTACCAGCTGAGGGGGTGGTGGTTGTTTTCTCTTGCTTGATAGTTTCTTGGTGTGCTTTAAGGTCGGCGTCATCGATGAATGAGGGTGGAGAGACCGCAGAATAGGCGAATTGTAATGTCACGCCAGGAGCTTGTGACCTGGTTACAAATGAGGTGGAATCAACAAAGGTGGTGGTTTTCCCATCAGGAGAATTGGTAGTAATGTAACATTTGTTATCAAAATTTGGGGTGTATGAAGACATGCTGAGCTGATCTTCCTAGGAATGTTTGGATTTGAGATATCCAGAGCAGAAGTTTGACTTAATGGGAGGTTGTTTGCTGCCGTGTACTTAGTAGTAAACAAGCGGGAGAAGGTGGTGATATATATACACAATAATCAATGAGCTGATGTGCTGTGGTGGACCTACCACGTATTTGGATGATGAGTTGTAAACTGCACAGTACAACAATTGGTTGATTCTGATGCAGAGGTGGACTTTGATGGAGAGGTGGACTTTTATGTAGAGGTGAACTTTGATTCCAAATCTGTAGACATATTACCGCCATGTTGATACTGTTGAATGCTGAGAAATTCGGACTTCTGGTATTGATTAGATTTCCGGGTCGATTTACATTTTGCAGCAAATGTCTGCGATTTTTTCACTAATCGACGAAGTTAAAAAGAGATTCCGATGTAATATCTTAATCAAAGTCACAGCGAACTAGAGAAATTATACTCTCAAGATTGTATAACAACTTGTTTTAGAAAAGAGATGATTTCTAGAAAGGGCAAATAGACATCCCATCTGACATATGAACAAACTTGTCGAGAATGATATAATGGCTTGCTTACCCGACCTACCCAATGTTGGTTTATGACTTGCAACAAACGACTTAACTATTAAATCCATTCTGTGACAATCGTGAATCCTCCATTCGCCCACAAGACACGGAAATCCCGGAAGAAATAAAAGCCTTCGATGATATTGGTAAGCTTGAATATACCAGTATCGCAGGATCTCGAATGGGTGCTTACTCAGCATAATCCCCACAGCAACTACAGGAGATGACGTTCGTTGATGGAGATGTCTGTCAATTGAGGCTCCCAGCAAACACCGAAGTCCCTTACTACCAATTTGTTCAAGCTGACAACACAAACTCTTTATGGCCATTGATTTCTTTAAGAATCAAGATGTGGTGAGCATGACGTTCGATGGCGTTTCCGGAGCAATCTAGAGCAGCTGTCACCATCCTCATTTGTTCATTTTCATCACGAAGGGCTCTTGCAAAGCCATCTGCTATCCCGAAAGCAGGCGATGAGAACTCTCCTGCTCCGCCCGTTTTCCAGATACACCTGAAGCGCCCAATATAGAGAATTTTAAAGTAGATAATTCATCGGCGTTCATGCACTCTAGCATCGGTGCATTGTATTCCTGAAGAAATATGCAAAGAGCTTCAGAGGAGATCTTTGGCACAAGACTCCCGAAGGAAATAATATGACACTTGAAACTCCTTTGTTGAAGCTGCAAGTGCAACAAACTCGCAAATGCGTGCTGTTTATCAGAGCCAGAGCTGCTCAATCATGAAGGCATTGAGAAAGTGGATGGGGTAGGCCATGATTTTGGCAGCCTTTTCTTTGTCGCAAGTGATCAACTGTTAACCCACTGTGTTTCTTTCAGCTACCTTTCTGGCAGTTCCATATGCACCACCGGGAATAGCATCTGACTTGACCTGGTAAGGCAGGTCACAGAGCAAGAGTTGGGACTCGGCCTTGAAGAGGATCCATGTAAATTGATGAGTGCACATGTACGTTTGGTTTCTACTTTCATTTTGAGCTCATGTCCTGTGAAATTCACAACCACGGATACTGAGATAAACAAGGCTGAAAGTTTCTTCTCCCTCGTGTATGGCTCTGAGTAAGACAGTGCCAAGAGATTATGACCCTTTGCTGCCCTCTATACTTCCTTGAGAGAGAACTGCATAGCTCCACCCCCAACTTGGCAAACCCCCATCTATATCTCCACCCTTCCTCAGATATTCTTTGACTCCAGCTTCCGTGGCCCGAGAAGTTGGTACCATTGTCGTTTTGGGCAAAGTCTAGGTATTTAAGAGGAAAAAGAGGATGAACTTGACCCACAAATTCTATGTTGTGCACTTTTCATTGAGCAGAACCACAAGAACGTTGTGAGAATGGGAAGTGTGTCAAAGATTATGGAGTAATTCAAAGAAAATATCTGATTACAAATGAGGTGAATGCTACGGGACATTAGGTGTAGTTTGATGCGAAAGATCCGCTTAATGAATTTTTGGAAGAGCTTTTGACGGTAGATTTAAGTGAGTAGATCATTCGGGGGAGGTTGTGATATGTACTACGTACACATGTTGGAGTAAGCTTTGAAAGTCAATCGCGGAATGATTAGAATCGAAAGACGAGATATGTTTGATGTGTCCTGTTAATTCTTCTATTCTTTGGCTATTTCTCCATATTTCAACAAATGAAGTTCATGAGGATGCATGTTATAAATGATTGTTGTGAGCTCCCCTTTCCCATACCATCTCTTCCGAGCTCCAATATCAGCAATGTCCAAACTCCAAAATAAATTTACCGACCCATATCCAAACAGGAAACCCAAGCCCCTTGACAAATATATTCTTTCCCCTCTTTTAGACCTCCATCATACCATCCCAGCTTAATCTCTTTCCCTGCCAAACCTTCAATCCCGCAAAGTAAGGACGAGAAATATCAACTCCGTTACTAGCGTAGAAGGTTTCAAATGCAGCGATCTCACTAGGATGAATATAGTGAAAGAGCAACATCATGTTAAGCATCAATACTCCGTCGAAGATAATAAGGAATAACTCATGACTTCTAATAAGTCCAGTAGTTCCCGTCAAATTCTCCACCAAGCGGATCAAAGATCGAATGGCGATAAGAGCAGAAGCGATGTACATAGCCACGAGATGTTTCTTGTATGGAAGACCTGTACAAGGGGCCTTTGGCTCTGTGTTTCCAGAAATGCGTTCCGAGGGATTTTGGGAGATATTGTATTGGAATTTCGCGGCTGTGAAGACGAAGATTCCGAGGAAGGCCAATTGTTCGCCTAGACCCATCATGACAAGTCTATTACCGAGTCTAATCCAGCTGACGGGCATCGTAGTCATAAGGCGAAGAATAGAACCGAAGATGAGGATTACAATGGAGAAACAATCGAAGAAGAGGAAAATCCTCTGGAATCTGCTAAGACGAATTGGAGATTGTGATTCGCCGCCTACTGCTTTGACGAGATGCTCATAGTACATGTAGACTGCGGCTGCCATGATCGTTGGCGATACGAGAATACAGGTGTATTGAATGCCAAAAGGAATAACTGAGAACTTTGGAGATTCGAAGTGTGAAATCAAGCGGCATGCATAACCGATTGCTTCGACTATTGATGAATGTTAGTACAGTAGCTTTATCCTTGGGTATGGAGCGACTAACGTAAACCTCCCACTGCAATGGGAATGAAGAACTTGATCTTTGATCGTGAGATTTGATATGTGTGTAGAAGTGTTGTCTGGATGAAAATTACTGCGAACATAGCTGAAACTGCCATGGCTGGTACATAGCAGTAGTATGCACATGATTCCAGGGTCGTTGTGGCCACCATGATTACGGTTGTTTTTGTTGTTGGAGCAGGAATCTGGGGAATTGGAGAATGATTTGAAAGTTATAATAGGGATTTAGATATCAGGTGGATAGTATAGTATGATAAGATGTGTTGTGAAGATATATTTCCTCGAGAGAAGACCCCTCATCTATATAGCAAGACAGAAAATCCATCATGATAACAGTCGCACATTATGTTGACTCTTGAAAAGACCGTATTATGTCGAAACACAATAATATTTCCTGGTGTCCCAGATCTCGAATCAAAATAGCACATCTTGGCACAGCAAAGAAAAGTTCAAGGATATCTGGAACCAATCAAATCATCTCGCATAACGCATAGCGAAGTTTAACAGGGGGCTTGGGGTAGTGCTTAGCTTAAACAGCCCAAAGTGGGGCCTTCCAGAACCCCGAATGCGCAAATGCGAGAGTTTAAATCCAACTAGCGTGTACCGCAGCGATGCTCTGGAGATTTCCTCAAATTTCATAGGGCTTAATGGAATTCGATCGACACCTGTCAATTTGAAACTCCGATTTCTAACCTCCGACTTTCATCTTATCATAGACATATTCTCGTCGATGATCAAGTGGCTTAGTATTAGTGATAAAATGAGGGGGAAAAATCTTGTAAACCTGGCAACATGTGGACAGGACAGTGTAAAAGGTACAGGTACCAAAAACTGTCCAGACTTCTAGTACAGAGTTTAGGGAAGTATTGATTACAAGGCGATGTACTTATAGTATAGAATAATCGAACAATCCTCAATGCTACCCAATATATGGCTCGTGGGTTTACCCCATAGCCTGCATTTACATTTGCTTTGTGGAATTCAAGACTTTTCGAAGAAGACAGAGACCCAGATTCAAGTCCCCGCGACGATCTAAGCTAAGGGCACCCGGTGAGCCTATCTCCACTGCGCTTTTTTTGGTGGGTTTCTGTTTTTCGGTGTCATGGCCGCAAGAACTCATAAATCAACTAATTCACTTCTTGTTATTAATATATTGTATACCTGTATAGAACTGCGAGCGGGTTATCTTGTGGGGTCTACTCAATCTGAATTCAAGGCAACCATGTGGAACCCCGTCTTTGTCTTCTTAACCTGGAACAACTCCTACATCTTTTCATGCAATCACTCGGATTACGAATCAAACCTTTATGTGGCAGCAGGTGCTCCCATCATATTAGAGGTAATTGCAATTTTGTTCGAAGCAAATGGTTACGGTTGATCTCTAAACACCCTGTTGATCTTTCGCTCGATATCCGCAGCGAGATAGTGACGTCCACCAGAGGCAATATTCATGAATTCTGCAGTGCTCAGCCCACCTTCATCAATATCTTGAATTGAGCTTGGTTGTTTCGTCAAAGTTGTGATGGACGTCAGCTTCGTTAGTCCAGAAAGACGAGTCCAATAACTTGATGATCAATTAAGACTTCATCATACAGTATTCATGAGCCACATCCTCATATGCTCTAGTTAGTCTATTCGATATCTTCGTTTTCGTCATGAACTTCCAAGATTATAGTTATGCCATTCTCATTCCAGTTATAGACTTCAAAACTAATGTCTTCGAAGCTATTCAGAAGAGTCCTCCTCGGGTAAAGCGAACCATCGTTACCTTGTCCTTTCCCTCGATTGTAGATCTGGAAAAGGGAGTTGGATCTGACTATATATACAGCGAGAAGGATTGGAATTCAACTATCAATTAAGTTGCAGCAGATACTCAAACATCAATCGATATGTACGTCGAAAGCTTTGGCTGAAAGGCAGCATGGGATTTTGTGAAAGGAAACAAGCCCAACCCTAGTCTTTTGACTATCTGCCCCCTAATGATATGCGGACCAAGTGCGCAGAACGTCACATCGCTTGACAATCGCAATGCTTCGTCGCAGATATTTATCGCTTCAATTGGTTGGAGAAAATTGTACAAAATGCCAATTTCTTTGGCTACGCCGATGTCCACAACGTGGAAAAAATTCATGCTCGAGTTTGTGAATCTGCCAAAGCTGGTGGCCATCGCTTCCCGACCACGGGTGATAAGTACACATAT
Organism: Botryotinia calthae; assembly: GCA_004379285.1. NCBI lineage: Eukaryota > Fungi > Ascomycota > Leotiomycetes > Helotiales > Sclerotiniaceae > Botryotinia > Botryotinia calthae. The sequence continues at coordinate 70,196 of PHWZ01000063.1, forward strand.
GCTTAATTGTGGCCACCTGGGGAGAATGTCTAATCATAACCTGTGGTATAGGCTTCAAAACGATAGGATGCAATGATTTTGCTATGCAGATCCACGTGCCAAGCTTCATCACGGGCATTTTGACTTCACTTTTGCCCTCTTTCGCCAGCATCGGATCTACCTGCCAGGGTGTCTGTGGCTTTCCTTCTTCAAACACTCCCCCAACTGGTCTATAATTGATATAAAAATGAAATGACCTTAATTCATGCAGCAACCTTTTCCATTCTCCGCTTGCATTTTTCTTTTCAAGACTTATTGACAATCTCATAAGAGTTCGGAATCCGTGTTTTTCATAGAGACCACGACCACTGTCTGATGCCTAGAATTTGAAGGCAACTTAGCATGGCCTGGAGATCTTTCCAAGATATCGCGAAAAGCAAGAGAGGTTTTAAGATTGTATCTCGCTTACCTCTATGAATCCTTCTAATCCTAAATTATCTGCCATGTTGGTACCCCAGTCCATTAGAAGTGTGCAGACACCTTTTCCTCTGTACTTTGGGTGTACTGAAGTTTGATTCAGAGCTACATGAGAACAGCTAAGTTACGACAGTTCCAACAAAGAACAAAATTAGGGAAAGGTTGGCTTACCAATATGAGGTCTATTCATCCATTGTTGCCGAGGTGTATAACATTGTCTTAAAAATTCGGTTGTAAAATCCCTACCGTCTCCTTCCGGCCACCAAGTTGCAACTATCTTGGGAAATCCGTTGGGCCATGGCGTCTCTGTAAATATGAGTCACTAAATTTATCCATCATCAGCATAATCCCGGTACTGATGAATAGGAGTAAAATTACCTGACAAGCACCGATAACTGCACCATTACTTTGGTCGACTACATAAATCCAATGGCTAACACCCTCCTTATATGCCAAATGAGTGTTCCATGCTCTCTACTTGTCGGCTAAGACAGCAGCCTCATGATCTTGAGCTGTAGGGCCGTGTACTGGATGGAAAAGTTGGAAAGATGGTAGGTAGGGTTCGCGCCAGGCAATCCAAGCTAGATCGACTATTGCATCTGACTCGGCGCGAGTTGTGACTTCGTGGAGTGTGTATGTTGGGGACATCTTGTATACATGGGAGAATGAAAAGATATTCTGTTTTAGGAATCACCAATAATGATCAGAAAAAAGTCTTACTCTGTCCCTGGGAAACATGATTCCCGGGGGTATATATATGACAACACAAGTTTTGTCTTATGGGGCACCAACAAGATAAAACAACGCTCTGATTAATCAAAATCAGCAACTGAATCAATATTTGAACAGTGTTATCTTGTTGGGTCTGTTTTGAGGCTAGTCTTGGTGCGGGGAAGACTGTTCCCGGTCTCTGACTATACACGTCCACGATTATGCATGCATGTTGGTGGCCCGGTACGTAGCCTAGTACGTAGCTAGGTACGTAGTCCACAACGCAATATGGCCTTTGAACTATCACTGAATTGATGAGTAAATTACTCATTATCGGAAATCCTCTGCGAAATTTATAAGCGTATCATCTTTCAGAGTCCCGTGTCTCTGGGTTTCGGCAAAGGCCATATTGAACAATGCTCCAGAAAGTTCAGTTGAGCCATACTTTAGAGGGCTTAGGCTTTCCAAAGGCCTATCTTCATAACTGTGATTCTCATAGTTCCTATTAAGAACAACTATCGCTCAGAATATTCAATCAGAAAGGCTCGGAATATTTCCAAATATATCATGCTACCCCCCTTCAATTGACAGATCTCCGCAGAAGTAAAGTCGCGCATCAAGGCATTGTCCATTTGGATATCTCTAGATCTAGAGGATTTCGCTCAGAGAATGATTAACCTATAGCAGGTGCGATGCCAAGATTGTACGCCATAAAAGGAAAGAGGGGTATCGCTAAGGCTAGGTCGCAAATCTAAAATTCACGGCAACACGAACCTTTGACGGGTCCACAACTCTAACAACATCACAACATCACATCAAGTGGCGTTAGCTCATGTTAATTCCAGCAAACACAGCAACCTCAACTCTTGAGCAGATCGCTGCTGAGGGTTTGACTTGACCATCCAATCCAAATCGAATTTTGTTTCTGGGTCGGCAAAATGGCAAGAAATATTTCTCCACATCACTATATTTCTATGTGCCAAGGAGAAACGAATCCTTCTTTACCTCATTCTTCACTGCGCAAGCGACAGGGCGAAAGCTCTTTACGGAGTGAAATCAGATCATGCACCTCAGGGCTTACCGAGTATCTGGATTTTCTTGATTGAAACAACGAGTGAATATTCAAACCCCACATTCTCTTGAATCGTGGCTCTTTGCTGTCGTGATCTTAGTCTGTGTAGCTCCATTGAGAGATTGTTGCCGCAATCACCGCCATCTCCCGTCACAATGACAATCCTTAGATCGGACGGCATGCATTTTTAAAACACAAGATGAACTCGAAAAGGGCATCTCACTCTACAATGATGTTTCAAGATGAACGAATCAACTGAAGTAATTCCGTTTTCGCCGCATAATTTTGGAACGTATCGCGTTTCAGATCCAGCCGTACTCGACAAAACTTAAAATGGCTACCCACACACCCCGGTATCACAGCTTATCGTTGCCGATTTTGATATCATACAAGCAGATTATGCAGGTAGAATTCCGTAAGAGGGCGCATTGTTTCGAAACTACACATCTATTAGCCCTCTCGCTTTGCCCTACGAATTGCATGGATCTGAGTCCAAAGTACATACATAGACGGTGGCAATCAATCACAAGTTTGGGCTCAACATTGATGCGGGTCTTCCAAAATATCACTGTTAAATTTATATAGCACCAGCATAATATTTATATGTGGCTATCCCTCACTACAGAACGCACGACCCAGATTCCAGCCATGCCAGCCGTTATGAATTTGCTACAATTGACGGATAATCAAGAAATTACGTTGAACAGATGGGCCTCATTTAATCTGGGCAGGCCTCAGGATGGCTTCATGGCGTTTTTAATGGGCGAGACAGGTCTACAGCAAGAACAAATAGATCATTGGTGGACCAGTCAAGAGAACACTCGTAAGTAAAACGTCTTTTTATCTGGTACGAAACAGGCTTCTAATAGTTGATATTAGGTCCCAATATTACAATTAAATCTGGAGAAGTAGGTCTACCTCCTCAGATTGACGCGTGTGGTTCTGAAAGCCGCAGTTTCAAACGTGCACACCTCGATTTTTCGGACTCGACATCCATTCCATTGAGCAACAACATACAAGACTTCGATGCAGTTTTCTCCAGTCTCATTGACTGGTCTCCTCTGGAACAAACATGGTATGGTTTTCATGAGGCCCCCTCCACAGGTTTGATGGATTACCACCCCCACGAAAATTGGTGCGATCAGTCCTCGAAAAATGGTCTGCTTCACTCGGATACTATGTCGTTCTCCGATACCGATTCAGTATCGTCAATATCATCGGGTTATGGGAGTAGCCGCGCTTCAGATAGATCTTCCGGACGTACTTGGGGCACTACATCAACGCTTTTCTCCGTTGACGAAGCTCAGGAGGCAGACCCAACTAACGTACCCCAAAGTTTCCAGCATCATCAGACTATACAGCCAGCAAAATTGGCTTCGGTTCCAAAATTGCAATACAAATTAGCTGATGATCTCGATACAAGCGAGTTCACCACTCGACACCACAGCTCGGAATCTATCCCTCGACCAACTACAGGCTTGAGACGCAAATCAAGTACAAACCTCAATTCCAAAAAGCTACCAGATATACCTCAAAAGCTTTTAAGGTATAGTTGTACTAAATGCGGTCAGCGATTTGAACGTAAAGGTGCTAAGGGTGACTGGAAAAGGCACGAACAGACAAAGTGCGAGCAACAGAAACGGTGGTACTGTATGTCTAAAGATCCCACCATTCAGGCACTTAACATTTGGTATTGCACATTATGCAACCATGCTGATGGAAATCGCAATGAGATGATTAACCACCTCATTAACAAACACCGATTTCAAAATTGCTGGAGTAAACCCTTGTCTGAAAGAAGCCATCCTAGGAAGGACAAGTTAAGGGATCATTTGAAAAAGCATCATGCTTTATCGGAAGGATCCACTGGATGGGAAGCGTGGCATCAAGATTTGCCCGAAAAGAAAGCTTGGGGCTGCGGCTTCTGTGGTGGTTGCTTTTTTACTTGGGATGGTAAGTCACATGCCCATCTCCATCTGCGATAGTGTTTTTGTTTATTTTTTACGTGGAATTGACCTGGTTGATATGGACTCTGAACAATTTGGGCTCATGAAAATTCTTACTAACCTCAAACAGCAAGACTTGACCACATTGCTGAGCACTACGAAAAGCAAGGTCTTGACGTATCACAATGGTCATTGACGAATGTAATTAAAGGCTTGCTCAAACAATCTAGAGAATGGGATGTATTGACTGCTTGGAACAAAACCGTTGGTCACAATGAAAAATCCTGTACGTGGTCAGATAATGACGCTCTGATGTTGCAGCGCAAATTAGAGTATCGCGAGGGCACACCTCAAAGCCTGGCCGAGGAAGCGAGACAATTGGCTAAAAGGTCTTCCCACAACTCCATACCGCAGACTTGGCCCCTCTGCGAATCTAATGCAGCAAGACTGGCACGAAATTTGTTGGCTGGGCCTCCGAGAAAGAATTCTCCAAGCAGACATGGCAGCGTTTTTCATGGAGAAGCTTCTATGGCACATGTTGAGCACGCAGACTTTGGAATACAAATCAATGGCTACGGTGGATATATCTAATGGTCGAGTAATCTGAATTGTAGAGGTCCATGCAAGAACAATGGTGTGTGGGAGCTGGCTATCCACATCCTAGAGTTTTTTGATTCATCAGTCGATGTCTGTATGAGAACTCTAACGTCTTTCGGAAATTCATACCCGAGAATGGGCGTGGCCTGGTGCTGAACGCTATCGATGATTAAATCGAGCTAATGGAGAAAGGTTTGGGCTGGAAAAGACAGTAATAACGATGTGTTAATTCAAAGTCTCCCAAATCAGGTTTCCGGCGGGGTTGCTGGTGGATAACACAAGATCGACAGTAATTGTGGAAATAAAACATTAAAGTTAATACTCAAAAGCAGACTTCAGGCAAGTTTTTAATTATATCAATAAAATACTTTCTTCTATAGCTCCGTTCAAGTGCATCAGTTAGGTCTTACAATGGTGATTTTGATCAGGCAGAAAGAATGATAGAAGCGATGTGAGATTTTTGAAGATTGGAGGAATTTAGTAGTGACTTCTTTGGGGCATACAAGACTTATTGTGAAAAGGTTACAGAACACTCTCGATCATACATCTCTCTCACCAAAACGTCTGCCGACTTTTGATCGCCATGTAAATAGGGCTCCACTTTCATTCCTATCCAGGATTAAGGCAGCTCTGATTATGGTTTATACCTTCACTCATGTCTAGACTTAGAAGCCAGTGGTGAATGTCACTATTAAAACATATGAGAGAGTAGCAAAGAAAATCTAGTAATATACGCAATGACTGTCTCGCGATAGCTTCTCAAAGAAACAGCGAGAAGATTGAAATACTGCTGCGTCATGACACCATATGTTGGGTCATCGAGATTCAGAATCTCCTGAAGAATTAGGTCGTCTAGCGAGTAAATACTTGTGAAATTGGGCATGCCACATTGTGTGGATGAAGATAATAATTTTCTAATACATTTCGCTTGAGTAGCATGACTTGTGCTTCTACTGAGTACTGGTTAATTCAAAATTCGGTATCGAGGTATCTTAATCGGAAGAAATATTTCTAACCTGGAGAGGTATCATTGTTCAGTTGTCTAGATTGTTTTATGGGTGTTTGGAGTGCTACTGCAGATCCCACTAGATATATTCCATAGATAGCATAGAGAAACCGCATCCTTCATGGGATACTCATTCATTCCCAACACCGGCTTATCGACTTTGGAGAATTTGTGAGAAAGCTGAGTTCTCCTGTTATACTGGTGCTTGAAGTCATGGTTGATACAGGAGTTTTGAAGATTGGATGGGATAGTATTCGAGTTTATGATGGAAAATATAACGATGGGTTTCTCGTGTATAGAAATTAAACTCTCTTCACCATTCGGAATAACAGTGATGCTTGTTGCTTGTATTCTTGTACACACCGTATCCAAACCATGAATGATTGAAGGAAGCGTTTAGTTTTTGGAATTATACAATGGCAAAGTGTAGTGGATGTTTGAAGTTATTGACTAGCTTTTAGATGCCAGGTATGGAAATACGAAAAGCATGCGATGAACATAATCTAATATCTTAAACGATTGAACCCCATAATGAAGAAGACGTTCCTCGCGGCACTACATTTCGGACTGTTGTAAGCCACGCATATGAAAGAATTGAACATTGAACAGAAGCTAACTTTGAAAAGCATGCATGCTGTCTCCAGCATGTTCAACAAAAAAGAGAATTCCATGGATTTGGAAACATGCATTGATCTTGTGAAGCATTGACAGGAGGACGCTCTGCAGTTCCTAACTCCTACTTAAACTTCAATACCCAAGTTTGTTTGGCAAGCAACTTAATTTCAGTGTCTCCAGTGTCTCAGTCTCTTTTTCATCGGTTGGAGGCTGAAGTTTTCACATATAAGCAGATCTTCATTCAACACGACCTAGAGGAATCAAATTGGCTGTAAAGTATTTATATTTCGTAAAATCCAACGCAGTATCTGTTCGCCCAGCATTAAAAATCAGTCATCTTGAAGAGGAATGAAATGAAAGCTCCGATTATGAGTGGAATATCTCTTTCTGGGAAAGTAAAAGAATAAAAACAGGACGAATGGTCGCAATAGTAAGAAGACAACGTTTCTGAATGACCAAGACCTTTGCTAATAGAATTTCCTGCAATTTCAACGATCGAAATTCATGGCTGACTTGCATATCTCTTTTCCACCAATAAGGCATTTGAACGTGAGATTGTCGCCCTTGTTACCGAATACAATCTGCTGTTGAAAATTAATTCTCTGCACCTGGCGGCCGAGGCGATGATTGAATTGTGTTTGAATATTCTTGCCAAAATTGAAGCTTTTACCTAGGTTTGACTGAATTTCGCCAACTCTCTCGACTCCTATACCACGTTAGCGTAATCATTCTTGATTTTAGATTGATAGTCAACAAACCAGGATCAGAAAGATATTCGGGAGGTTCTTCTGACACACAAGCGTAAAGTATACTTCTGAGTATTGTATTTTTATGAGGTGTATATTCCGTGCCACAATCAACAACTCTGGAGGTATCCTTGGTTATTTCGTCTCCCTGAAATGTTATATTAGTTAGTATATGAGGTATGATAAAGCAAAAGGCCTCTGTAGTGTTGCTAAGAAAGGGCATTCATCATCAAGATTTTTGGCCTTTAGTTGCCGACTGTAAAGGTTTAATAGACACAGAACGGGCTTGTTGAGTAACTTGCCTTGAGAATCAACCATTGCATCCGTCCCCTACAACGCTTCAAATTTCCCCATGCGTTAATATAAGAGTCTTCTTCTGGGTCTATACCCTCTCGGAAAATCATATCCAAAGAAATACCATAGTGGCGGCGAAGATGCTTCACGCGGGGTGCAATTCCTTCTAGCCCACGCAAAGCAGCGCCACGCACAACAGCAGATTGGCTGGAGAGTATTAATACGTAGTCATAACAAAGCAACAAGTATATTGTGACTCACGGATGCAAGGGGCAAATCAAAGTTATGTTCCCATTGCGTTTGCACCACGACTTCAGCATTGTATTGAGGTATAGTGATTCACCAAACCCCCCAACTAGAATGATACGCTGATGAATCATAGATTTCAGCAAAACTTCTTTGAGCTGGTTCATAGTGTAGATGGAATACATACATTGATCTTTGCATTTTGAGTGTCCTTTGCAGCCTTGACTTGTTGTTCTACCAGCCTTGTAATTTCTGTGATAACGGGATCAAAAAGGGCTCGCATATCCTGACTAGTTTATGATCAATAGAGTTTCCATCTAGCAGGTAGAAGAGTCTTACTGTGAGAGCAGCACAAGTCGGTCCTCTTCATCGAAATACGCAGAGTCTACAGCGTTAAGACTGAGAGGGCCTAACTCTCCAATCTCCCTCTCATCGTTACGACCAAAGTCTCGTTTCAATGCTTCAAACGCGGCCATAAACCTGCTACCCGGACCCTTTTGGCCAAATGGCAGATCATCAAATGCCGCACCGAAGCGTTGAGAGAGCAAGATATGAAGATTTCGATCGATGTGTGTTGATCCACACTTTCCACCTATCAAGGAGGTTAAATTGATTTTTGACGGACTAGTCGTGTGAAGTTGGGTGAGACTTACCGATGCCAACACATAGTTCGTCGAATGACAGGTATGGCTGCACCTGGGTGATTCTGTACGTTGTGATGTCAACAGTGCCCCCTCCACAATCGCAGATTAGAATATTCTCATTAGGCTAGTTTCGTTAGTATCTATCATCGGGGTAAGCATGCTAAAACATACTGTGATTTGATTCATTGCGTCTGATTTTGCATATTCCTTTAAAGTTGCGATGGCTGCAGCTTCAGGCTCGGCAATTGTGTAAATTTCGTCTCCTGGCCTGTTCCCAAATCCAGCATTCTTGGCAGCGTTCAGGGTAGCATCTTTCGCCTCTTCTGACCACACAGCAGGCAATGTTACCCAACACTCCATCGGTGTGTTTTCAAAAGTCAGATCAGTCATTTGCTGTCGCAACTTTTTTGATACGTGTGTGTATACCTCGTGCAAAAAATCCTCACAAACCCCTGCGGCATCACGAAATGGAGGTAATGGGAGCATACCAGAACCCTCCATACCTGTAAGTGATGGATCATCATGTTCCTTCGCAGCAGCGTTCCTGTCAAGCAGAAGCTTAGTCCAGGAGTATGATATCATCTTTGGGTTAACCTCAAATCCCCACTTGTTGTTCTTAAGTTTTGGATTCTCTTGGCTGTAGGCAATTCTTGTCGGGGTTTTCCAAGACACGTGAGGATCTCCAGGCCATGGAGACATAATAGTGATATCCTCGATACCTGCCTTGTCCGAAGTCACATAACTGACGCCTATAGAAATGTTAAAGATGAATACCTTGAGGTTCAATTTAAATACCTGAGAATGTTGTACCATAATCAATCCCGATAATGATCTTATGGTTGTTTGATCTCGCGGCAAGGGAATTCAGACAATTTCCTAGAGACCTAAGATCCATTGGATTGGCCATGATGGTGGTACCAGTAAACCAAACTGAGAGAAAGATGCTGACAGGTTTTTGAAATTGACAAGAGGAGGTCTGAAATTCGGAACTTGAGAATAACCCCAAAGTCGCGCGGCAACACAGCAAACCACTCCCATTCACTTATTTGGAGCTAGTGATAAGCACGTGCCAAGTTACTCTGTGGTGGCAAAGTTAATATTCCGGACGAAAATAAATTCAGTATAGATCCTCATACAAATTTCTTACATTACGATATTAAGGTTTCTTTCGTCACTGTCACTAACGAAGCGCTCACTTCGTTAGCGACGAATAAAATCGGCACTTTTTGCGACCCGTTTATTATTGGAAGGGTATGTGCGTAGGGACTAGGAGGAGGTCAAAGAGGTGAATGAAAGCTAGAAGAGAGGAGAGGAGTGAGCGTAGGAGCTAAAGGGTGGGGAGGAGATATTAGCCGAAAGTCTAAAGGAGAGTAGATAACATCATCTACGATTTACTCTTTAATCATAGGTTTTATTACTATAACACACAATACAGAACGTATCATATAAACAGGAAATCTAATAATTTTAATCTATATATTTATAGTTTTTAATCATTAATAAAGTTCGAGAAGAATCTAATATATAAATATATCTAGTGTAACGAACCCAACGAACGTTTAGAGATCAACCTTAGAATTAAAAGCTACAGATCGCAAGAGAGTGTGCTACGAAGCTATATATGATCGGCTCGGCGCTTAGTGCCGGTAAATGCTGCACTAGGCCGATCGTACGAACGAACTATATACAGTGCGTGACATCTAGTATAAAGAATAGTAATCTTTAGAAAAGCTTCTAATAGATTTTATTCAAAAGATTTAAAGATAAATAAAAGCTTTTTATTTGAAAGATAATAATTGCCTTAAGTTTTTAATTAACCTTTTAAAAATCATGAAATTCATGAAATTCATCAAAACCCTATGTGACGAACCTAAAGGTCTCTTCTTTACCATCAGGCCACAACCCCAAAAGGGACAATTTAAGAGTGAAAGCTCTCAAAGAAGAGAGTCTATATACTAGAATAATGTGACTCGTCACACCATATTGATTGAAATAAGCTTCGTCAAATATAAAGATAAGATTAATCAGATTAATCTACTAAGAACGATTTATTCAATATATAATGAAAGTATTGAAAACTTTATTACAGTGACAAAGCGTCCACTTCGTCAAGTACGGATTCTGCCACCACAGGGCTAGTTAGGCAGCTGATTGGGGCAGGTATACGAAAGCTTCACCTTCGTCCTGCTACCTTCGTTCTCTCTTTTGGTGTCCATCGTATTCTACTCAAATCTACCAGGCATATTGGTGGGAATGAAGATGACTGCCGCAAGTCCCGAGAAAAGAGGCTATCTCGTGCAAGAAGATGAGAATTTACAACCAAGACATCAAGATGAGGTCTGGTCGAAAGAATCATTTCCTGAAACAAGCATGCTTAATAAGGCTAACATCGATCCACGTTCAATGGCGCAAGAAGTTTCGACGAGCGGCCAACGGCTCCCTTCTAGTCATGACACCCACAAAGATAAAAATGTAGAGCGCACTGTACCTGACCGAGAGATTAAGCAGCAGACGGAGAGACATGAGCGGAATATCGACCAAGGTATATCATCATCATTTCATTTAGAATACGACTGACATTATCATGTAGGTAGAGAAGAATTAGGTTATGGGAAATCAATTCGTAGCCTTTGGACTGGCTGGAGCAAAGGATATTCAACGGTGGCAGATAGAAAACAGATACACAGTCGGCGTAGCAGTTTCGGCAGCTTGCAGCCATCTTCTCAGCAGCCACGAGTACATGAGAAAACAAGAGAAGATGTTTCAAGTGCGACAGATCTTGAGGAAATCCGCAGATTAAAGAGAAAAATTGAGGGACTACTCAAGGACAATGACAGACATAATGCGGCGAGAGGCAAAATTGAAGATGACTTGAGTGCTATGCGACACCAGAACGACATATCGGAAGGTTTAGTACGCAAATTACAAGCTAAAACCCAACAGCTTGAGTTTGAAAAGAGAGAAATAGAAGAAAATCACCACACCTTCATTCGAAAGCAACAGGAAGCCTCATTCAACCAAATGGCAACCTCACGCTGGATGCCTGTCGAGGATGGTAAAGTCATGGGAGATCTTGATAGACTCAAGAGAGACATGAGAAACTGGGCGAAAAAATCGTCGGTCAATGATATCGATACTCTCATCAAATCTCTTGATCAGCGCAAAAGTGCAGCTCTGAAGGAGGCCTTGACAAATGTAGTTTTGTTCGAAAATGGTAGTCTCCCTCAGGGCTTGTCTGCGAAAAAGTCACCGAGTTTACTTCTGACTGCCCTGCTCGCCCATCATATATACAAAACCTTGTTTGAGAGTCCCTTTTTCTTCATCAATGATAACATGGTGGATGGAAGATATGTACAGTCAGAGTACCGGGTGGGTCTAGAACTTGTTTACGACAAAGGCCGATATTGTAAGTCAAACGAACAAATTTTCGGTAGAAAGTTAGTCTGACCTCTATCTAGCAAACGAAGAGGATGCTCATATCTGGCGATCGGATTTTCTAAGACTCCAATTACCACCAATCACCCCCGAGACTTCGGAAGGGGGGAAGAATCTACATCGCATGACTGAAACTCAGATAGATGTGGTCGCAAATCGACAAGCTTTAAATTTCCTAGAAGGAGCAGCTCAACATCTCATCAGCAATGAAGGCCGAAAAACAATAGCAGATGAGCTTGGAGTTATCTACAGAGAAGCAGCCAATACTTCGTACATGTTATGGACAAGAAGAACAGCTTTGAGAATCTTTACTTTGAAAACCATTGGTTCACAGTTCCGTCCAGAATTCAAACATCTGGTTCCGCATTCCTCGGTAGACTACGAGAAACACGACGATCAACTGAGAGGAAGGGCAATTAGTATCGTCGTGCATCCACTCGTAGCAGTTTATGGCACAGATGATGCGAAGGATTATGATCACAATCGTGTGTGGGCACCAGCGGAAGTATGGCTCAATAGTTGAGATCCATCTGCAGATGTATCTATGGAATAGCTTATTCTTGGTTCCCGCTCTGATGAGTGATATATGGCAGTGGTTCAAGGATGGACGATTGGCAGCACATTCATGAAGGCTGAGAGAAAACAAGCAAAACGGTACTAGATGTCGAGATTCTAGCAGACATTCCAGAGAATATTCCCAAAAGCGTTGACATTACAGTTGCAACAGTCTATAGCTACAGCAAAATGCATGAATTTCATAACATCCCGTTCGTTGAATGTCGCGTGAGAGATCCCGTGCAGACTGGATGAGGAGTGAGGTCAGAGAAAACAGATTTTAACCTTGCGGCGTTGAGACAAATCCTATCCGAAGTTTAGCCGACCGAGGCCCAATCTTACGTGGAAGGGGGTGGGCTCCATACTCTAAGATGTGTTTGTATCGAGAGATTTTTTGCTAGAAACACAAACGTAGTTTCAAAGATTCGTGATCGTTTTCTCTATTCCTGCTAAATCATAGTTGAGTTACCTGATTTCTCAGAACCCCACAAAACCTAAGTATGATGCTGAGTGAGACCAACTGGCTGTCACAACAGCGAAGATAAAGTTTCCCTTTGGATGTTATGATATAAATGCATCGTTTGCACATACCCAAAGACTAAACTTAATTATATGCTGTGTATTTTGTCCCATTAATGCCCGTACTGCTACAATTCGCGCTACGAAACGGAATGACCAACCCTAATCTATCTGTCCATCAATACCACACTGAAAAATACCATGGCTTTCTATCTTCCACAAGGCGAAGGTATCCTGCCATACTAGCTGCTCTTTATGAGTTTTCCTTGTCGTTTTTATAATCCAAGTCTACAATCCAGGAGCTTTCCGAAACAGGAACAATGATCCTCCCGTCACATCTACTATCCCCCAACTAACACTCACAGAACGCAATCCTCAGTTTCTACAACTCCGCCCAATGTTTTCTTTCCTTCCGCGCCACCCAAAAACTTTTCTTCGGTTCACAATCCACCGTCCCCTCTCCTTCTTCCCCTAAAACCTCCTCTCTATCTTCTCATCAAGCAACCGCCCTCTTTGCCCGCACCTTCGGCTGCTACACCTTTGTGAGTGGCATGCTTCGCCTAATAACCGCTTACAATCTTTTCTCTTCTGAACTATATTTCTTTACTTTATGGGCTTATGTGGTGATAACGGGCTTTTAGGGGGTGGAATGGCTGTATTTCGGGACTGTGGCTGTTGGGCCTGCTTTATACGCGAGTATTGTTATAGATGGAGGAGGGGTGATTATGATATTGTAGGGATGGGGTAGTTATTGGGGTCTGAGGTTTTGGGTGTCGGGGATGTGATTTAAATGGCGAAAGTGAAGGGAAAGCTTAGTTTTATAATCTATGATTCTTTGTTTTTTCAAAGAAAGCGAACGATCTACCGGTGCAAAAAATGTCTCATGTGCTTATAATCAGGTGGTTATTCAAGTCTATGTATGGTGCGCCAATGGCATCTCAATCCCCAAAACTAATCGTGCACTAGCACTAGATATGATTTTGATCGCTTAACATACCTAGGTATAAAGTGCTGGTATACATATCTCATCCTCCCTAAGAAATTGTACAGATGATCTTCCCTTTGCTAGTATTTTTCTCCATCTCCTTGTGGGCCTCAACCACCTTCTCCCACGGAAAAACCTTGTCCACAAAAATCTTGAACGTACCATCCTCGAATTTAGGAATATATTCTTCCAACTTATCCCTCAATTTCCCCTGATAATCCACATCTCTACTCCTCAAAGTACTTCCTTCAAATCTGACTCTCTTAAAAATGAATGCACCCATATCAACACCACTTGGTAATTTTGTACCACTCATTACCCCCAAAAGCACAATTCTCGCATCTTTTGCTGCTACATCTAGATCTCCTTGGAAATAGTTTGCTCCTACGAAATCAACAATGATATCAACACCCTTGCCGTCTGTAGCAGCGGTGATTTCCTTGGCCCAATCTTGTGTTTTGTAGTTGAAGCCTGCTGTAGCTCCTAATGTATTAACGCAGAAATCGATCTTTTCTTGTGAGCCCGCCGTTACATAGATAGCTGATGCGCCGGAGTTCTTTGCGAGTTGAATACCAGCGATAGAGACGGATGATGCACCTGCGTGCCAGAGAATGGATTTTCCTTGGGAAAATTCGCCGACGAGATACATAGCTTGAGTAGCTGTTATCCATGTCTATTTATAATGTGTTAACTCAACCTATAAACGATATCTAAAGAGGTGTAGAAATTATGGGTAATGCATACCTCAGGAATACCAGCTGCCTCCTCCCAGCTCAAATGATCTGGTTTCTTTAAAAGCATATGCGTGCTCACGGCAAGGTACTCCGCATATGCACCTCCATACGCCAAACCAAAAACCTCATCTCCAACACTAAAGCCCTCTTTGATATCTGTGCCTAAACTTTCAATTGTACCAGAAAATTCCACACCAAGAGTTTTGGGAGCTTGTGGTGGAACAGGATAGAGACCTTCACGCTGGAGAAGATCCATGCGGTTAAGACCGAAAGCTTTCACTTTAACGATAGCTTCGCCCGATTGAGCGGTAGGCTTGGGCGTCGAATCATTTATGAAAAGGGCATCAGCATGGCCTTTGCCATCTTTGATATCTGGAGAGTTATGTTAGCTAATATTGCTTTCATTGGTAAGCAGCTGCGTGTGGCTGGTGGGAACGCCAAGAAGATCTTGAGTTTCCAATGCATTGAAGAAAAAAAACTACATACCAACTGCTCGCATAGTTTCAGGCATTGTGCTATCTATTTTATCGAAGAGAATAACTGGGAATATATTCTAAATGGTGACAATGTTGTCTTGGAATGAGATCAATGCCAAGGGGCAGTTTGATGTTTATATTGTGATGTGGTGGGGCCGCCCAATGGCGATAGCGGGGTAGCTGGCGAGCTAAAATTCCTGCTTACAAAACATGTTACAATAGTGACGAAAGGTACCCGAAATTTGGTTTGGTAAGTGTGTCTAGCTCCTAGGTAATTATTAGTGCACAGCCTTTCGGGTAGTTAAGTCCGATTCGAGTTCGCGTGTATAATCCCTTTTTTTCTCACGTAGACAAACACTCTGGCAGTACAGGCTTTCTGCTTTCTGCGTCAACCACAAGATCATATATATGGTTTGTTACTATCCAACATCCAACAGTATAAGACGGCTCGTCTATGCATCTCCTGATAGTCTCGAGAATATGTCATCGCATAGTACATTCATATACCAATATATATATACGCTTCACACATCATATCCTCTACAACGGGCCTCGAAGTCAAACATCGTTCAAAACATCAAATAGAGTGCAGATAGTTCCTGTTCTAATTCTCGTTACACCCAAACCATTTTACATCCCCTTCCAAAATAACATCAAACAAGCCAGATACATCAATCGTTTGTGGTTGTAATTTACCGGTATGTATTTGGGGATTATGGATTGAATAGGGAGTCCCTCCGTTTGTTTTGATAATAAACCCAGATCCTTACGATTGACTATAATAATTGGTCTTGGAATTTGGGTCGAGATAACTGCTCTTCTTCGACTTAACTGTGTATCAGGGTGTTTTGGGATATTTGGATGAAACAGGCACCTCCTAATATGATTATTTATGTACGTTGGGGTTGACACATATAAATATTGCATGTAATGATATCCAAGCAAAAGAATTGGCATCTGGGAAGAATGATAAGTGGTAACGGAATCTGCATTTGAACAGAGAACGTGAGAGCGTAATATGAGATGGCCAATATGTACGACTAAATCTCAAGAGATGATCGAAAATGGCAGCGTTGCGATTGTCTTCCTTGGGAAGGGCGGGATATATCTGAATTGGACTCACGTGGATTAAGGATCAATAAATGGCACGGATGGAGTTTTATTTGGGTTCAAAAGAATGTTTTTTATTATTATGAAATGACTAACTTACCTCTACTCGCACTCGCCTCTCCCAATAGAGAGATAGAATTTATAGAAAAAGCGCCCTGAAAGATTTAATCGATCTGTATACGAGTACCAAACTGAAACTTGGCCCACTTGAGCCCCCTCGTTATCTCGTCGGCGTTTGTGAGACAAAACATGCTCGCGAGCTGTACAACTCTCATACTTACGTTTTCGGCTTGGTTGAAAAGTGCCTTCGATGTTCAGACGTTTGAGTCGAGCAGCAAGCTCGTTGACTTCTTGGGATGCTGGGTCTTGCATTGTTGCTTCTATATAGTTTGACATATTGACGAATGTGCTATTGCTGTAAAGATTTTAATGCTGTGATTTTAATGAGGAAGCAAAAAGGATATCAAGGAGGACCGGAGTTTTATACTTGAAATTTGTATCATGTTTGTAGTGAACTTGACGATGGAAACAATGCACTGATTCTTAGTTCGGCGCATTCTTTATTATATGTTAAAGAAAACTTCAATCTTATGGGGTTGTTCTCTATTGTCTTTGTCATGTCTATTTTCTTTTTCTATTTCTTTTTCTTTTTCTTCTTTGAAAGTAGAGTTCAACATTGTGCTTTTTGGTCTTCAACCATCCCTTTTTCGAGGATGCCAACGAAGGGATAGCTTCACTAGGTCGAATTGAACGTTCTAACTTAGGTCTGTGGAAGGCATCCAAAAATGCAAAAGCCGATCACATTGTCATGGAACCTGCAATCGTTTCAATTGACTACCTCCCGGTTCCTCAGTCTCCCTTTGCAAATGAAGGCAAAGACTCCATGACTGTAGCCACGGCCCACTTGAGAGTCGTGGTCATGTCAATGTCCAAACCTCCATCCTGGCATTTGAGACCTAGCTCACTAACAACATCTTCTTTTAATTTCCCCTCAACATCATCACCTTCGAACATCCATTTGTGATCCTCAACATAATTTGGCCAGACAATCTTATCAACGTATCCCGGTGGATCTTCCCAGAATCCCTCGAGAGTTACATAGCCACTACGAGCTTCCCTTCGACCTTTTGCCTTTTCATAACTAACACGAAGGAAAAGTTTTAGATCAATCTGTGATTGAACTGCGGCCAAGGACTTGGAATAGAGAAGAAACCCATCAAAAATGCAAAGGCGAATAGGAGAATCTGTGTCTGTCAAGATCCCATGTCCTGGCTGTCCAGGTTGAGTCCATGTCTTAACTCTAGATTTTAATGCTTCGATATCTTCATCTGACACGGGGCATTCTCCAATAGAATTTTTATCTTCTTTGGAATCGAGATTGGGCTATGAAGAGTGAGGACTTGTTCTGCAAGATTTGCAACTACCAAAACACAGATAAAAATACTGACTGACAGGAAACGTGCCTTCTTTGCGTATATGCTCAAGGGACTTGACCATTTCTGGTATATCCAAAGCTTCCGCGCAATCCCAATCTACTAGATCATGCTTCTTAGGGAGTCTGGTTGTTATTAGTAGGAGGTACATTGAAAGTACGTCGCGAGTCATATAGTAAGTCGCAGAACAGAGTATATGTCAAAAGCAGTGCAGGCAAAAATCCGAACTCACTCTTCTTCGGGTCTATAGAAGTCATCTTCGTGAAGAACGAAAGTATGTGGAAAGATATCACGGAGAAGTCGACTAAGTGTTGTCTTACCACTAGATGAACATCCACTAATCCCAAGTACCACGGCTTTCTTAGAATCCCTCATGGCGAGAAATTGTTGGTTCCTATGTCCGAACTGGACTATCGTCGACTGTTGCTGTCGATCTCGAGGTTGCTTCCCAAACTGAGGCCGATGAAGGAGGGGTTTCAATGCCGGGTAAGCATAAGCAGCACCGTCGATTTTGTTTCGACGCTGTGACCAGTTTTGATAACGAATCTTTCCGATACCACATCATGTTTTGGTGGATCAATGACTTGACTGTCCACCCGGTGGTCCTCGAGTGGTCCTACAGAAGCAATCTGAGGGCAAATATTCCCTCAAAAGATGTATGTAACGGTGATACAAATGCATATGAAAAGTGCTAAAATATGGGCCTGAGTATATTACTGTCCATTGCCAATACAATATATCTTCAAAATTTCTTCTTATTCGCGCGCATCTTTAATTAAAAGACAATCCGAACTTAAGCCAGTCCGCTCCATCCCCAGACACCCATGCACACGCCAATCGGAAGCTTGTGGGTAAGTTTCTGGGGCAGCTGTCTGTTCTCAAGACGAAAGTGTTTGCTTGGCCTCGCCTGTTTCTTCAAGCAACTGTCAGATTCATTAAATTGAATTGATACTCCCTCTTTTACCCAAACATCCTTTTTCCCAATTGTCAATCTTCAAGATGCTTTCTCCCTTCAGATTAGCCAGCAGGCAAGCCATTACCCGTGGTGTTGCTTCGAGAAGTAGCATTGCCATCAGACAAGCTTCCACATGGGCAGATGTTCCTCAAGGTCCTCCAGTACGTATATCTTGTCAATGGCACAACTCTAGACACTTTTAGGCTAATCTATTGCAGGATGTAAGTTATTGACTCTTCTAATTCGATAGAGGGGTAGTTTTCTAACTGTACGATCGTTTGTGGCAGGCCATTTTAGGTATGAGTCAACAATGGGATTATTGTTTGATACGAAAATCTAACAAAAACACAGGTATCACTGAGGCCTTCAAGGCAGATAGTTTCAAGGAGAAGATCAACTTAGGTTCGCAATACCGGAATCCTTTCAATCTAGCCCCACTAATTTTCTTCCAGGTGTCGGCGCATACAGAGATGATGCAGGCCAACCTTACGTCCTTCCATCCGTCCGAACCGCAGAAGACAAGGTCGTACAAGCAAAGCTCAACAAAGAATATGCGGGTATTACTGGTGTTCCAGATTTCACCAAGGCAGCTGCTGTTCTTGCATACGGTGAGGGATCGAGTGCCCTTGATCGTTTAGTCATTACACAATCCATCTCCGGAACTGGAGCTCTCCGAATCGGAGGTGCTTTCCTCCAACGATTCTTCCCTGGCGCAAAGAAGATCTACATCCCAACTCCATCGTGGGCAAACCATGCTGCAGTATTCAAGGATTCGGGCCTCGAGGTTGAGAAATACAGATATTATAACAAGGACACAATCGGCCTCGATTTCGAGGGCATGATTGCAGACATCAAGGCTGCACCAAAGGGAAGCGCTTTCTTGCTCCACGCATGTGCGCACAACCCCACTGGTGTCGACCCAACTGTCGAGCAATGGAAGCAGATTAGCGATGCTGTCAAGGCTGGTGAACACTATGCTTTCTTCGATATGGCCTACCAAGGATTCGCCTCCGGTGATACCGACAAGGACGCTTTCCCTATTCGTCACTTCATTGAGCAAGGCCACAACCCATGTCTTGCCCAGTCTTTCGCCAAGAACATGGGATTGTACGGTGAGCGTGTTGGTGCATTCTCCGTTGTCTGCGCCGATGCCGCCGAAAAGAAGCGTGTTGATTCACAAATAAAGATTATTGTCCGCCCTCTTTACTCCAACCCTCCCGTTCACGGTGCCCGTATTGCTTCTACAATCCTCAACGACAAGGCTTTGAACAAGCAATGGCTTGCTGAGGTTAAGGGAATGGCTGATCGTATCATCACCATGAGAGCTTTATTGAAGAAGGAACTCGAGAACTTGGGCTCAAAGCACGACTGGTCTCACATCACTAGCCAAATTGGCATGTTCGCATACACTGGTTTGACCCCTGAGCAAATGGATAAGTTGGCTACTGAAGTAAGTTTTGTTCCGGACTGATTTGGTAGAAGTGGCGCTAATCACCAATTTAGCACTCCGTATATGCTACCAAGGATGGTAGAATTTCTGTTGCAGGTATCACTTCAGCAAACGTCAAGAGATTGGCTGCTGCTATTCATGCTGTCAAGCCATAGATCGGTTATATAGTTTTAATCCCAAAATTTGATATAGCACGGCGTGGTAGAAAATGTCCTTGAGATTCTAGAGCCTAGTCCAGAAGAATAAATAGATGCAACATATACAATTGAGAGAAATAAAAATCTTCCCTCCATAGATTGTTCTGTCTCACTGAATTGTTAACGCATGTAATCCATTCAACCACAGTATTCCCAAGCATTGCACCCCCAATAGAAATATCGTATATTTCAGCTCTCTCAATGCAACACCAACTCTCGTTTAATCTATTCAAGCCATAAGTTCATCCCATCTTCCCGTTTGATCATCAAAATCGTAAAATCGTAATTTATCCTATCCTTCTCTTTCTCTATCGCTGATCAACGCAATTAACTTTCTCTCAGCCTCTGCACATCCCTTTTCACCTCCTCCAGCTCTCCCCTCAGCTCCCCATATACCCTTGCAATCTCCCTCATCTGTCTCTCCTTCCTCTCATCCTCCCTTCCTACTCCGTAACCCCACAAATCCCTCTCTTTCAACTTCCCTCTCTCCTTCAACCTCTCCCTACCCCCACGCAATTCCCGCATATAGTTTTGTAAAGCTTCGGTCGTTCGTTCGTCATAAATAATTTTTTCTCCTTGTGCGTATTTGAGTTGCAATTCGTGAGAAATAGTCTGGGATTGGAGCGAGAGGAGAGAGATTTTAGAAATGGTGTGTCGGGCAATGGGGCCGTGCTTTGAACGCTCGAGGAGCTGGATTATGATGGCTGTGGCGCGATGGTATAGGGTTAGGAGCTGCGTGGTAGTATTGGTTACGGCTGTGCGGGCGAGAGCGAGAGAATGGGATTGCGTGAGGAGAGTCGATTGCAGAGTCAGAACGCTGGGGAGGAGAGCGGGAATTTGGCGGTGCAGGAAAGAAGCATTTGTTGCCGGCGAAAGGATTCGGGAAAGGGAGAGGGCGGTGTTGTGGAGGTTGGTGCTGAGGAGGGCGCTCAGTTGCGGAAGGTGGGCTGGGAGGGAATGGTATGTCGATGTAGATTCTAAAAGGGTAATATCGCGTTTGGAGAGGGAGCTTGAGGGAAGAGAAAGCTTTGCCGTGAGGAGAAGAATCAGCTCGATGATTTCATCTGGTAATTCGGCAGCCTTTCTTGGGGGCGCGGGTTGAGAAGTTCGAGTTCGAGGTTTCGCGGGGATGGGAGGCGGTGGTGAGAGATCTAGGGACGACAGAGAAGATACTAGGATCTGCGATTTTGCTGCTTCTATTCTGGCAGTTTTTAGTGCCTATGGATATATGTTAGTAACTGTAAAAAATAGTCGAGTGAGGGGAAAAGCTACCCCAGAAACTGCATCCCGCTCTTTCTGAGCTGGATGATTTTTAGTAGAACCATTAGGATTTAAGATATCGGTCGAAAGTTTCTTGTACAAATCTGCAAACTTAGGGTTACTCTGCAGAATGGAATCTTCAACAGGAGGTAACATGTCGCCGTTGATGTTAGAACTGGTTGTTGAGTTGTGCCAGATTTGCCAGATTTGCCAACACCACACTCCAAAAGTTTTGTAGCAAGTTTAGCCAAAACCAAATTTCCCAAACTTGGGAAAAGTAAAGATTTTATTGCAGACTTCGAATCGGGGAAGTTCCAAGATCTCGAAATCAACTGTCTTGAGAACTGTGGAAGAATGGTTGCTGAATTCTACGAGGGTGCGTTTTTGGCAAATGTCAGTCTATTTTGGCAAGGATGATGGGGGTTGTGCATTTCTGACGAGGCAAATGTGCATCTAATCGGGCTAGATCGTCAATCACCATTACCTCCCTCACCCTTGCCAAACATTTGAATCTGTCATATTGGACATCAGACGATTTCGAACTTATCAACATCATTCATTCATGGAAACGCAAACAGTACATTTTCTGAACCTGAGGTACACATTTTTTGCTCCCAATTAAATGAGTCCATACAGTTTACCTGCTATCTTCCATTCTCAATTGGTAGATTCAAACTCTGTTAGAGTTTCCTTTACTCCTCCTACTCCTACTCCCCTAATTCGATCCAAATTTGAAGGGAAATTAAGCCTAATTCGATTCAAACTTTATTGTTCAACCAGCTGTCGAGCCCTGGAAATTTGGCACATCCGAGGTTATCAATATTGAATGATTGTTTCTGGCCAAACTTCTTCAGGCCTCAAGAAGCTCCTTTTCCCTTGCTCGACTTTGCGTCCGAGCTTCGTGATATGGTGTATGAAGCAATGGTCGGCTTCCAGAGCGACAGGCGTCTAGCTCTTTGCATCTTGTGGGATATCCCTATCTCGAAAGCCATTGCACGAAGTGGTTACCATGCGCAGAGTAGGAAGTTTTTCAATTTTACCTCAATCTCCAAGGAAATCAGACATGAAGCTCAGAGATTGTTTCACTAAAAGAACGAGCTCAGATTCGAAGGCCTGCACTATGCCGGCAGTTATTCACCCGGGATCGATACTTACTTATGTTGATTTAAATTGTGATGAGTGTCCACGTGTCACTCTTTTTGGGGGATGGACTCAGCTTCGATCTCAGGAGGATCACACAGAAGTCATGAATATGTGGATCAGAACGCAGAGTATCATCCAGTCGGTTTCGTCGAACTAAATATCCGAATAGATGGCAATATCTCCGGAGAGGCCTTTAGTATGCAGGGACTCATGGGTCGCTATGAACAAGACGTCAAGAGATCGGTACTTGCGAATCAGAAACTTGCTGAGACCAGCAATTGTTGACTGCTGGCGATTCTAGATAGTGCCATGGAACTTTGACAAGAAGTTCTGGTCGGGTCCCTACTTTGCGCTATTGAAAACCTTAACCTTAAAGCAGTTGGAATATCATGGACATTGAGAGTAGTTCTAATGACTGGGATAATCTCATACTTTTGTTGGTTTCAATGTTTTGGAGTCCATGGATATGATACTTCTATGTATGGCAGCGTATGGGGTGTGATCAGGCGTCGTAATATTGTCTAAAAAGGTACTGAAGTATTCTTCCCAGGAAATTGCTCCTTTAAGACACTAGCTTTCTAACATCAGCATATAGGTAACAAAATCCAAAACTGTGTCTACAAACTCAAAAGAACGGCTTGGTGTGAGTCAAACCAAGCATTGTTTTACTTATTGAAACCTCAATTCTTTACCACATCAAGGTCTAGCCACCAGCAATTTCGCTCCAAAAAGCAATTGAATGAATATTGGTTATAATTTTCCTTGATGTGCCATCGACTAATTTGTTATAGAGAAGAGTTTGTTTGTGTTGTTTGACGGCGCAACGCCTCCAAATCACCCAAAAAATGCACGCATGATTGGAATCTTCATCTCCAGATCGATATAACAGGTCGTTTGAGGTTCAGCCGCACAGCGGATCTAAGGGACGCCACGTCAAATATGGGGTTTCGCCGGGCACATGAGGAACTGTTAGACGCCATATCTTACCAATGGTCAAAAAGACATAAAATCTGCACGCAGTGACCGGTCTTTACGTGCGTAGAAGCGGCCATAAGCTTAAGGTTGTTATCTTGACTTCCTTGCTTATTTCAACGACAATCATAGACTCTCAGGGATTATAAGGCAGCGACACTATGTAATTAGTCGTCTCAGACGATCCCATCTTTTATAAGGAGTTTGAAGGAATGAGGTACTAGTGTAAGCCTCCCCAAGCCTATTTTCTACACAAGATGGGCTACTGAACTTGTGGTTCAAAGATCTGAATCCTTCCGACCATCAATCTCCACAAAATACCTATTTAAGTTAGTGTTCCTAGATTGATTGGCCTGTTCGTATGTCACACCCTCAAATATACATGGATTTCAAAACGGCGGTGATGTTGCTGGGATTGGGTGATCTTTTGCAGTTGACGGATGTCTGTGCTGTACGAGTACGTGAATGTGGATCCTGTAAGCATAGCCCGGGTTGGACTACAATTATACTTTTTGGAGTATAATTTGATCATTTTACTTTTTATATATTCATTGATTCACGCCTAGTCTTTAACTAGAGTTTCTCGCATGTTTTTGGGTTTTGGTTCTCCAATTCATCTATACTTATTTTTTTTTTAGCATTTTCCTGTGACTCGTATTCTTTCCCTCCTTGTATACCAACATCTGGCGAAGATGAGCTTCGATACCAAAGTTCCCCAAGGACTATTACGTAGTGAGATCAAAAGAAAAAAAGTTCCCTTTCGTGATGTAGAAGAAAAGCCATCTATAGCATTGTAAGTCTCCTGGTTCTCATGATTAAAAGATGTAAGCTAACATTCACAAAGTCAATCCCCAGACTACGACCCAACCCAAGCTCCAGCTCACTTGATGGATCCCTATTCCCAAGAAGTAGATTACCAGGACAACATATCCATCAACCAAACACTCACCTCTACCCCCTCGTTTCCAACCTCCAAACTCGTCATTCCCACCAAAACAGATTCCTTAGCCTCCGGCTTTCCTTTTCATCAACGTCTTTACGATTACCGTGTCTCTCATGATGAATGGCACCTGTTCACGCACGAAATTGTCAAAGCAGCCAGTCTCACTTTGCAGGAGGACTGGGCAGCATGGACCGCCGGTATTTCTACCGGTGTATTAAGTACCGGGCTCCTCGTCTTCGGTGGTCCTTTTGCAGGGTATTATACCGGAAGATCGGTGCACAGAAAGAAAGTACTTGAAAAGGTCAAAGATGGGTTAATGCATGAAGGGAGCTTGAGAGCTACGCTGCATAAATGGAATGAGCAGTCATTTAGAGGTAAGGGCTTTCAGGCGTGGTTGGAGCTACCCGTTGTGAAGGGAGAGGTCAATGGAGATCATGAGGAGGGAGGAACGAAAAAAAAGCTTAGTAGGAAGGAGAAGAGTTTGAAGAAGAAAGAACAGGGAAGGTTTAGGATTGTCATTATCCCTAACGATGCGCCGATGGGTATGTTAATGAGTAGCCAGCATTCGACTTGGAGTTTGGGGAATGTAGAATCGAATCAAAGGAGTGGGATTGCGGAGGCGCCTGATACTCAACAAATACAGCCAGCGATCGCGGAACTTCCATCATAATGGGTGAATATCATGAGATGCTCTGCTATTTTCTGGCGTATGTGGGGGTTGAAGGCGTGGTAATGTCCTATATTCACTTTTGTTGTGGTGCAAGCAGGCCGGAAAAGCAGGATCTCGAATAATGGGTGAATTTTATGAGGCGCATTGCTCATTTGTGTCTCTGGTGTATCAGTGGTATAGTAAACTGGTTCCTTGTTTACCGTAATTGTGGTACAACAAGCAATTTCATATTCGGTTTTAAAATCATCAACTCACTCCGCAATTCATCTGCATCAACCGTTAGCGCTCCTTCCCCAGTCAACTTCTTTCCTTCCTTGGGAACCTGATTCACCCCCTCGACCCTTTATCCTTATATAAAGTCGTTGCGACTCCGCATAGGAAAATATTTCCTCTCCTCTACAACAACTTCCATACAGCAACCCCCAAGCTCCTTAACTTTAGTAACATCGTACTCTCGGATTCAAACTTCAAACTCTCAACACCTATCTTTAACCAAACCACATGCGCTACCATGGTTCCCAAGAAGGATACACTCTATCCAAAAATCTCTGGTAAGCCCAAAAACTTGCTTTTGGAATTCTCGAAATATCAGAGAACCTCAAAGACTCGACGTGTTAGGAGCATTCCTGTCACCGGAACAGTCAAACTTCATGGAACTCATGGAGATATTCGCATTACAGCAGACGACACTATTTACTTACAGACTCGAAACTCAGATGCTCTCACACCCGCTCTCGACAGTTTGAAATTTCTTGATTTCATGCAGCCAGCTCGAATGGAAATTCTTGTATTGAAAAAGCAGTTCTATTCTCGTTTCATGAAGCTGAACCCCAAAGTCAAGATTAACGATGAACATCCTCTCATCATTGCTGGCGAGTGGATCGGCCCAAAGATCCAGAAAGACGTCGCAGTCAGTGCACTGCCAGACCGATATTTCGTCATCATTTCTGTTTCCATCAACAACGAATGGCAGCCGGATGAACCATATTCGGACATTGAAAACGAGTCCATTCACATTGTAAACATTTCTCGTGGAGGATTTTTTCACGAAACCATCGAACTGAAGAACTCGGAACCAGCATTCGCAAAGATGCAAGCTCTCGCCGATGCGGTAGAGAAAGAGTGTCCTTTTGCGAAGACTTTTGGTCTCATCGGCCTTGGTGAAGGCATTGTCTGGAAACCTTCTGCGCCTCTTTGCCATGATGCAAAATACTGGCTCAAATTAAAGGGTCCTATTTCCATGGGGATTGTAGAGGCTGGAGATGCCGCTCGTATGCCGCAGCGAAGCAGTTTTATCGCTCCTGTGTTTGCGACTCCAGCCTCCTCTCCTGCTGCAGCGAAGAGAGCTACACCAAAGCGAAAGATAAGCAACGCGACATCGCAACAAAATGCCGTTGGTACACATATATTTTCGGCGTCACCTTCCTCGGTTGCAGCGAGTAGAGCTTCCAACAAGCCAGTGGGTAACCCACTTTTGTTGGAAGGTTTGAGTTTGAAAGAATTTCCGTCACTGCCAGCTTCGAATTCTGTTATGACAAGCAAAATATTCAATCAAACAGTAAACACCATGATGCCACCCGAAGGTTCTGGCTGGATAGAATATCCAGTGGCATCTACATCTATACCACTGCGAATTAACAAGATTGTAGGTGGAAGTTCTGGAGAGTCTAGAGTTGATGAAAATGGTACTTCATCGCCTTCGTTGCCAAGACAGGTCAGCGACGTGTCATCAGAATTTCAAGGCTCTAGGCCAGGGTCACTGATGGCTGGAAAGGCCGACGAGAGGAAATCGCGAAGTCCGGGAACAGTCAGAAAAGATACGCGTAGGTCAATAGCATGGAAGAATGTTAACCCCATTTCGCCAGAGAACGCAAGACTTCTCGAGACTCTCAAATCGGCACCGGTGACGCCTGAAATGTTCCAGCGGGCTAGATCAGAGATTATGAGCCTCTTCCAGACGAGCAGCCCTGAAAAGTTACCAACCATGCCCAAGAAGAAAGACGAGCACACGTCAGAAGTTTCCAAGTCTATCGAGAGCGTGATATCTTCTCCAGTTGCCCTCAGAGAGACCGCCTGCGAATCATCAAACGATGGGGATCAGGAAGAAGGTGGATGGCCTATGCCGTCATTCAGGAAGAAAGCCCACAGGAAACAGCCCGAGAACGTTGGTCTCGTTCCTTTGATCACAGCCACCGAGGAGGTTAAAGCCATCGAATCAGAGCATGCGCAACTGAGTCCTGTGCCATCGAAGGTTGGGGGTGACAATAGAGGGTCCTCAGAAACTACCAAACCGGCTTGCGCACCACTGATTCTCAAGAAGATCGAGGGATCGGAAGTAACAGCGGCCAGAAACTTCGCGAACGAAGTAATTTGGGAGAAAAGACTGGAGCAGGGATGGCAATATCTTCTCGAGAAGGGAGAGCGCACCGAGAGACAGAATGCGGAAAAGTTTTTGAATTGGTTATGGGAAGACGTGGAGGTAGAGGAGGAAGTAGAGATTGAGGAGCTTGAGCTTAATGTGATTCTCTTGAAGAAAGAGATATTTAAGATCGGCAGAGATTGGTATTTCGAGCATTTGGCCTTCGAGGAGCAGAGTGAGAATTGGGGTGTTGGTGCAGCGCGTTAAATATAAGAAACTTCAAATTTTAACATAATACCTTGCGGAACTTATTTATGAGCTTTATATAGAAATTAATATTCTTGCATACGTACATCCTACATTTTGATGCTCTCTGTATCTTTCGAAGAAATTGTGCATGCATGAGCACTATTACGATGTTGTCGGATTGTGAAAAGACAATTGGCACCAATCTTCGGGTTCGAGGGCCTCTTTCTGGACGATTATATCTCAATGAGACACTCGCCCACTAGATAGGTTTAGCACTAGACGTTGCTTAACACAATACATGTACCAGGTACATCTTCAAATGTCAACACCCATCGTCAACGATCAGAGTAGAAGTTCTACCATCAGTTTGGCGTACTTGTATTGCACCATACTATCACTGACAGTAGTCCCTCATTGAGTTGTTCCTCTGCGATGCGATTAGATCGATTGAAGGAAGCCAAATAAGGAATCCAGTTCCGGCTGAAGGGTGTGGTGGTGTGTGCACGTGACTTTGGGGTCTTGAAATATTTTTGTTGCACATCTCAAAAGTTGCGAAGTTCAGGGCTGAATAAAGCTCCAAAATTTGTGAAAAATACATCGACTGGGAATAAGAACACCTCGGGGAATTATTTCCGGAGTCTTAACGTTGGTGCATTGAGCGTAGTTGGTCTGTGCTCAATGCCAATTCTCCTCTCTCCAGCGAACTGTTTTCATCAGATGATCATGATCCTCGACTCTGACATCTACAATTGATCTAAGATATGCTAAGTTACTGTTGTACAACCTCGAGGTTTGTATATGAATTGATGTTTCGAGCGTAACTACTATATGGTGTTGATTCTACTGCGGAATTCTACTTGGCCTCTTCCACGACGAACGCGTTGCTACGACCATGTCACCAAACATTCGAAATTCGCAGCTAGCAAGTTCTCCGGGGTGAAATTCAAATACGATAAGAGTATGGTCGATAATCTTGAGGCATTCAATGAATAACGGTCGATTTCTTTATGCTTTTGGTAATTAGTGTCTGCTTATGTATTGTTCTTTCTCTTCTCAATAATGACTTCTGTTTCCTTTCTTTGTTCCTAGCTCGAACCGCAAACGGTCTTCTTTCAATACTTGTTCGTGAAGTTTCATGGCCTCGTCCTTGAAAGAACTCAATCTGATACAGTTTCAAGCGGAAATCAAGGACCCTGTTATTCAAGCTTCTCGCATGTACGATTCACAATAAGACATTTGTGCCAAATCCCTTCCAAGATGGCTGGTCTTCAAAGTCAATTCGAGGTCGTTTCGACCACCGAGTTTTTAGGCACCACAGTTGAGGTCCTTAAAGGAGATATGTTAAAATATCCGGTCGATGTGATTGTCAATGCTGCGAATGTCAAGTTGAAGAGAGGGGGTGGTATTGATGGAGCGATTCATGCTGCAGCTGGTCCAGAACTACAAGGTGAAATGAACAAACTATTCCCACATCCAGGAAAAGTGGGTGGCGCTTACGGAACGACTTCTTCTTGGAATATCCAATCTTGCAGATATATTATCCATGCTATTGGTCCGAACTGGCATATACCCCAACAGCAAGACGGAAAACTCTTGTTGACCGCTTTCCACAATAGTCTAGACCTTGCGATGGAGAACAAGCTGAGATCCATCGCATTTCCGGGAATTTCAATGGGAATCTTTGCAATGCCGAAAAATTTAGCAGGGTTAATGATAGTATCCGCCATTAGAACATGGATTATAAAGCACCCGGGAGAAATGGATCGCATTAGTATATTGCTATTGGGGTATTCACAAGACGACATAATAGAGACGAAGTTGCACAAAATCACTCAATATATGCCAGATACGGGTCCTGGTCTGAATAATCTCGTACCCGCAGCTTTCAGATCAACGACCCATGCTAGTACAGCACCTCAACCGTTTCCAATCACGACAACCAGTGGTGCTCCGATTGACCTACGTGATCCCAGACCTGTCATTGAAGATTCGAGTCAAGTTGAAACTCCAGATCCTGTAACCGACCAATCAACTTCACCGGCACCTCCTCCAGTTACGACGACGAGTGAATTTCCTGTTTTCACTACAGCTGGTGAAGCTCTCCCTCCACCTAGAGACCCAGCTGCACCTCCTCCACCACCTCCTCCACCACCCCCTCCTCAACCTCCTCCTCCACCTCCATCTCCTCCACCTAGAGACTCAGTTGAACCTCCCCCAAGACCCGAAGGCGCGCATGCTGAAACCCCAAGCGATTCCGAAGATGAACCACCAAACTACCTCTTCAAATTCTACGAACCACTGTCACGTATGTGGATGGGAGCAGATCGATATTACGCTTTATTAGAAGCTGGAATTGACCCCGCAACCTTCTACGAAGGAATGAACATCCCTGATCCCGAAGAAGATCCCAATGTAGATCCCCTCGTTGGCGAAGAAAGAGATTTATGGAGAGGATATAACGCCGAGAGAATCCGCCGAGGAAGAGAAATTAGCCAAGCCTTAGGATTGTCAATGACGGCTGCAGAAATCGCGGATGAGGATAAGGATAAGGAGGACTTGAAGATAGCCCATGAGAAAAGTATATCCGAGTCACAAGAACTTACGAAGACAAGAACTGCAGTGCGCGATGAAATGATTATAAATGAGGGGATAACCAACTGTACTGCTCTTACAGAAAGTGGGTTTCCATGTCGTTTTCGTGGCTATATTGCGGTATGGCGCAAGCATAACGTCCCGGATCGGTGTTCTACACATCAGGATCTGAAGAAATTTCCGCGGGTTTGAAGGGAGAGTGAAAGTGAGGGGAGAGTGTCTGGATGTGTTAGGGCTATTGGGTTTGTAGCTAGAGGAGAGGTGACTATTCATAGCTTGGTCTTGATCTTTTTTTTTTGGATAGACGATGAATCATATTAGTCTCAAATATGTCGCTTCCTTCTTTACCTTCTCCATTCTCCGATGGAAGAAGACGAATTGTAATTCTATCTAGGTTAGATTATGTTGCTGCGAGGCCAGAATCTCAAATATCTGCAAAGATAGTTAAGATCGTGCGAGTGCAAATATCATCAAGGTTCCCTAAAATCCAAATTACAGAGATATCGAGTGATACAGAATAGTAAGTCATGAGCATAACTATCTTTCCACATTCTTTGGTAACGCCAACTTCTTACTTCAAAGACTATTTCATGAAAATCCCAAAGGCTATTCGCTTCGAGTGCTGTAATCTACGGTCCTGAATATACTATACTATGTAAGCTCACATCAAATTTGTGAACACTTATTAGCAGAAATGCAATACAAATTGAATATTTTGAATAAAGACCTCCATTAAAACTAAGTGCATCAGATTCCTTGTATTTCCATTTCAAGTAGCAAATCCTCAAACCCGAACTATCTATCACATAAAACCATATATGCATATAGAATATCACTCTCACTCTCTCGCAGTAAGCATCTTACAATCCATGCCCCTCGCCTCCAAACTAAATCTCGTACAAGCAGGTACAAAGCCGCATACAACCAACCCTGTACACCAATTCCACCACCCCCTCGCTTAAATGACCTCGCACAAAAAACTCCACACCAGTCCAATCAACCCCACCACACACCCCCCACTCACCACGCAACAAACTCTTCAAATTTTTCTCTCCCGACGGATTCAACAGTGTTGCATCCGCGGACCCTTCTCCCCATCTTCATGCACTCTGCATCCACAGGGTAATTTATTTTACTTTCTAGATGTTGATCGCCCATGCAACTTTAAACACAATGCCATTCTCTCTTCGTTTCGAGACCCATTGGTCCCCCTTGATTCCGTTGGCGGTTCTCGTTTCTTTGATTCTCGCATCGGGTTAGTATACATACGTATTGCAAAGTCATAAGTGGGAGAGAAACACAAACACGCCCGATGTGATACCGCTGACATGTGAGGGAGAGTTCAGAGTCCTCGATATCAAGCATATTCTTTGGACAACGAGGATGTTTACCATATATAATTCTCTACTCTCTTCTGTATCTCACCACGTTCTCTCTTCCCACCCTTTTCTCTGACACATCACATTTCCCATATACCCTCAAAGTTCATAGCCATCCATTCCCTCCCTCCCCTAACCAACATTCAAAACCCGAAAGAGAAAAAATCTCTTCTCCCCGATAAAGGGGGAAAAAACGAAAGTGACATCCACTAACCACATTTATACTACACTGCTCCACTGCACACCATATCTAGCTACTTTCGAAGTAACCTCATCCCCCACAATTTTCCACGAACAACAAATTCATTCATGCATCATAGAAACCCGGCGTCCCATTCATCGCATACATCAGCTAATCACCTTGTCTTTCTATCCACCCCCACTCTCCTCCACGTCGCTTCCACCTACCGAAAATTCTTCTCTCCAACATCTCCTCTCCCCTCAACTCCTAGTTAGTTTATACTCAAAAGCGCCCCAATTAACTAACCATTCAACGCGCCTTCAGAAACGCCAAGATCCCCCCCTTTTACAATATCATGGAAAACGGAAGTGAAAGCATCCAAGCCCCAAACGTAGACACAGCCGTATAATTAGCGTCATCTGATCCGATGTTCTAGTACACAACTAGATGTACTTCATGAATGACATGATATGTGACACAGCAGCATCGAAATGACATGCCATGATACAAAAACCTGATGTGACTGATGGTTAACTCAGGACCCTGATTAGGAACTTCTGTATGCGATCTGGAATTCTTCAAAGTCCTAGGTATCCACACTTTTACACTGTCTTCACATGAGAGCACAGGTAAATATCTAGACCAGAGGACGTTGAATCAACATCTTTCATTCGATTATATTATACTAACTTACCCCTATCGCGCTAAATGCCACAGCGCGCGATTGTGACATTCAACATCCCCTAAACACACTGGTACAAAAGCACACACACCAACGAACTCCCTGAACTTTGACCAACAAACTCCGCTCCACTTCAATCCACCCAACTCAACTCCATCAAAACCGTCACAAAATGCACCAATCCTCATCCCCAGTCACAATTCCATTCCCAGCTCCATTGTTTCTCCTCAAACCATTGAACCCATCCACACATGCGGCCGTTGCGTACTCCCAGTATCCACACACTTCTATATGTTGAAATGCAATTCTAAAGTGTTCGGTCGTCAAAGTAGGACCATGAACCCATGCAATAGTCCCATCAATTGCCCGATCAAGTCTAGCTGTCTAGCCAATGCCCTCCATACTAAACACCCGAATGCCAAATGAATCAACCGCCAAAGTACGCCCGCTAGAGACAGAGTAAAACAAACAGTACAATAAACACATAGGAAAAACTAAAATCGAGAGACAGATAACTTGCAAAGCAATGGTACTAGTATGCACGATACCTTGATAATGTAAGCTAGTTCGTCTCTACGACACTGAGCGCTCGCCATCGTGGATAGTTTCTACCGGCGGGTCTTAAGTAGTTCGTTAGCTAAAGATTGTAATGAGAGGCTTAGTTCCCAATTACCATAATCAAGAGCACAATACTCCCAATCAATAAAAGAGCAGTTATAATAAGCACAACTCCTCTGTGCACCCAACCAAGTTTTTCATTCCGACATGCCATGCAAATTAAACCACCGGCAGCCAGAGCAAATCCTAACAAGGCACCAGTGAGTGCACCCAAGTCGACCTCCGTCCTGAGTTTATGTCGACCTGTTGCAAGGAGAAGTGTGGATGCTGCCTCAGATAGTATCGAAAACAAAAAGCAAGCAATCATTGTAAATAACAAAGTTTGTTCTTGGAATCGACTCAATCGCTGATCCGCCACGCTGGGAAAAGTTGCATAATGAGCAACGTATCCGTTCGGAAAATCCGCCGAGGAGGCATACGCTTCGTCTTCGACATCGGTTATTGAACCATTGGCTGTTCCGCTTGGACTTCGTTGAAAGTATCCCCTGTCGCTATTTCCCAATAGTGCCTCACGTTCGCGATTTTTTGTCGAGCCGGGAGGTGTAAACCAGCCTCTAACTTTTCCCATTCCTTGTTTGGTTCGTCGAATCGCACTTGCTACAACTTCTGCACCAGGGAACGTCATTTCCGCATTTGGATCCGTGTATATATAGAATGGCTCATCCTGGTCGACATCACTCCCGTTGTCATATTCGTTCCAATATGTTTGTCGAGGCGGCGATCGCTGTAGTGTCTGCGATGGGGCACGGCCGAGACTGTCTCTCCTTGAGCCCATACTAGGAGTAGACGGCCCGCTCGTCATTGGCGTAGAAGCTCGGATAAGCGTGGTGAGATCGTTATATTGAGAATGCAAGGAACTAAAATCTTGTCTTGTGAAGCTTTTTGGATTGCCCAATACCTCAACTTCGAATCGTTCCTTGAGTGTTCGAGATCCGGTCCATTTCTAACGACATAAGATAAGTTTTTGCATTATTGATTTTAGATGTAATGATCCATACCGTATATTTCTTCAGTAACTTGTAGAATGCGACACGCTGGGCTTCAACAAACCGATCCAATCTCGCGAGATCATCTCCACAACTCTCAATCTGCATGTTATACTTGGAGAATTTATTCATCCTCTTCCTCGTCATCTGCCCATTGGAGCTTTCAGCACATCTTGCAAGTAGTCGGAGGACAATAGTCGATAGATATTCTGTTATTCAATTGTTAGTATGTATTGACTGGTAACCGTCTCGAATTGACCCTCTACATACGTAGTCTGCGACCAATCTCCTCACTCTTGCTCTTAACAAACAGTTCGACTCGATCGTGTTGGTTTGACAACTCTGTAAAGAATTCATTCTCGAATGCGACTAGAGAAGTATCGACATGACCTGGAATAGTGATTGATTTCCCCGAATCTCTTGTGGTATTATGCTTTATCGAATTCTTCAATTCATCATAATCAAGGTTGTCTAATCGCAGAGCGAGAAAGTTGTGTCAGTACAGATCTGCGTCACGATATTTTCGCCATCACACTAATAAAACGGAAATGTTTCACACTCACATGGCGCCCATTGTGGCACAGAGTCCGACTGGAATTGTTGTCCGTACTTCATTCCCACAATGTACTCGTCTTGGAAAGCTACTCAAGCAATTGTTTTCCTTTTATAAGGTAATGAATTCGAGGTGTCTAGTATTCCTTTGTTCCTGACCAACTTTCATGTGCGGGTAACAGCGGTCCTGGTGGAGAAAGTTGGAAATTCAATACGCAATGATATCCGCAATTGCAAAAGAAAGGTACAAAGTACAATTACTGTACAGAAGAGTGGATACGAAGATCCAGACCAAGCTGTGCAAAATCCGCTTGAAACCTGATGCGTCGGTTAGGTTATCTGCAGGAAGAAAACCGAAACGAGGAAAAGAAATCGAGAAATGATAAGCGTTATGAGGTTGACAGTGTCAGGGGTCCCGGGGAAAGTTGAATGCAGTAGCAGCACGTTCAAGCAAGTCCTGCTTCGCAATATATATATATGTATGTGATGTAATAAATGGTATAGAAGACTAGGAGTGAGTGTTAATTGGAGTTGATGATTGTTTCTTTCAATAACTTTGAGACATTGATCATTTAGAATGAGCTTGAGATACGGATCAGACGATATCTTCCAGTACTAGCTGCTTCCAATACGGGTAGCAAAGATAGCAGTGATAAACTAAAGTTTGAGGAGAATGGGCGACTTTTACGGAGCTTTTATGGTGTGAAAGACTGCAATGCTGTAGAATACGAATCTTTTAGGGAAAGTTGGCTTTAGAATCAATTTTCTGAATTCGTTGAAACCATCAACCGGAAATCGGCGGAGTCTTCTCTCCTGCTCAATGAGTTTCCTTTCTGGTCCTTTGGTTATCCTTTCGTTTCCTTCCTCCTCCACAAGAGGATGTCCGACGTCTTCGTATCAGCGATAGTATGCATATGCAACATGGAAGTTCTATGTACTCTATGTACCCGCAGGCTTGGTTTCAATTCTGTCCTTTGATTGGTGCGCAGATATCAAACAAATTAATTTCCATCATGCAGCAGCTGTGATTATTATCTACTACTGTGCAGCCCCGTATACATACAGCTGCACAGAAAGAAGGGTTCGATTGTATTCAATGTCGTGTTACTTCCTAGGTACGAGTGGTGGTAATGGATATGAAAGTACTACTGAAAAGGAATATTCCTTGCAAGAGAAGAAGAAGAAAATTCTGTCTATTATTTTTTCATTTTTGCATAACCTTGTTATCCATGACCAATGGGCTTACTGAATATATTTTATGGTTGCAAAGGCTTGGCCAGTTGGTCTAGATGAGTAAATGTTCAGTTGGAAAGTCAATCACGATGATACAGGTGTTAGGTATTAGATAAGTGCAATGTCAACATGGACAATTAGTTTTTAGATCCTGCACGCCTACAACGCCATCAAGATCAATAGTGTACAATTAATGTTGCCTACCTTAGGTGGTTATCAATATGGATGGATCATTGTTGTATCAATGTTGTATCAACGTTGGGCGCGAATGATTGGATACGAGATAAAAGTAACTTTTGTTTGAGAGTTGCCGATTATCTCAGATTGCTCAGATCTAGATCTTTCCTACCGTTCTTTCCTCATTCTCCGAATACCTAACCGTCCAAAGTGTTATCAGATCGTACTTTGGTAATTGGCTTCTCAATACTTGACAAAATCCACCCAGCATTAAAACAAGGGAGTATGAGTGACATAGATTCAATGTTATTGGTAGACACGCAATGCAACTGATTTCAATTTGGCCAGTGGCCCCGAGCCATAAGCGAGCACGCTTTTTGGGAAGTACATATCTGGATTTGATGACATGTTCTTGGCTCATTTTCGATATATTGAACTGGATTCCTTACAACAGGAAGCTTGTGCGAATGCTACATGCCATCTTTAGTACAAGTTCCGCGCCCCCGGTATCTCTGGGTGTCTACTCTTTTCAGATTGACCCCCAAAAAGCCTCTGGTAATCTCTTCTCGTGTGTTCAATCACGAAATGTCGTCCGACTATTAAGATGTTGTTTATCTGGCTTATCCCCTCATTTTCAGCAAATTCTATCGCCCCTCATTATGTTGTGATTTTACCTCGAGTTGTGATACTGGAAAATCAGGATGATACCAAATTGGGTGATAATTGGAGACGACGAGGTGACCTTCCTCCCTCTTCCCCGAGAAGATTTCGGCCACCCATTCATAAGAAGAGGGGCTAATATGAATTCACAAATCACATCAAGTCATACGGACCTGATACGTGATTTCAGATGAAACCTTCAAGCATTGAACATGCATGTCGCCCAAAAGGA
Organism: Botryotinia calthae; assembly: GCA_004379285.1. Taxonomy (NCBI): domain Eukaryota; kingdom Fungi; phylum Ascomycota; class Leotiomycetes; order Helotiales; family Sclerotiniaceae; genus Botryotinia; species Botryotinia calthae. The sequence goes on from PHWZ01000063.1 coordinate 107,266, forward strand.
TATATTTCATGTGAAAATTTCACAATCTCAAAAGGTGTGGGGGTCCGATGCGTCCAGATTACTTCTAGATGTTGGGTCTCATGAGAATTTGTCAACCGCCGTGAATGTTGTACAATGGGTAAGTCTAAGAGCAGTAATAGCGCACGCGAGTGGGTTTCAAGCCCTTGAGCGTCGTGTTATGCTATTGCACTACAACGCTAAATATATGATCAGTGCCTTCATCAACACAAACGTTGTGTTACGGTCGTACATAGTCAGCCATTTGTCGAGATGAACATTATGGAATATCCGATTTCGCATGCAACATCGGACACGATGAATCGGGTAACAAGGTGCGGAAGACGCTGATTAAAAGAATAACATGCAGGTTATTGTATATTTTTCAGCTGACGGAAGTGCAGCAGATAGGCCAGAAGTACAATAGAAATGTAAATTATACCACGATAAACTGCGGACTTCAAGAGAAGCTTCTGATAATGCATTGAGCCTTGTAAATCAACTTTGACATTGGAATATTCACCTCTATTAATCACTTGATCAAGATGTGTATGAATGAGGATGAGACTGCTACTTCGGCAACATGAAGCTCATGATATGTTGAAGAAGAAAGGAAGTACCCAAATATATCTAGCAAATTGCAATGTAGTACTGGATAATTAATGAATTTCACGTGACTGTTATCGGGGTTGTGGAAATAACGCTAGTCTTATCGTAAGAAAAAACTTCAAAAATGTCAAACAGTAAAAGACTGAGGGAGCCAACGATGGAGACAGCAGGCAGTATTACCTCCTCGACGACATCAACTTCCCACACCATGACTGCCTCCCCGACCAGCAAAGCCTCCGTCGCCAAGATTACTCAAAACGGCACAAATGGATCAAGTTCAATTGAGGACTTGATAACTGCGCTTACCTCGACCAATCGTCACACTTTTATTGCGCCTTCATCGAAAATACTCACAACGAGTTCAGAATTTTCAAAGGAGACATTGGATAGATTTGCAGGAAAAATAGGAGATGAGCAAGCTACAAGATTGAAGGAGCAGAGGAAAAAGAGGAAGAGGGGCGACAGGGATGAGGCTGAGGAAGAAGTGTTGAAGATTAGAAAAATACATACCCAAGGATTTGAGGCTCAGCAGGTTTTCGAACAGGCTAAGAGAGTTGTTGATGCACTAAAAGGGGAGGTAGCAAGAGGTCTCGAAGAGCTCGGAATTGGCGGAGATGAGAGTGAAGAAAGTGAAGACGCAGGAGAGGAGGGATCTGATATGATGGAATTTGATGAGGATGGATTCGCAATTGGTTCAGACATTGAAGGCGAGGAAGGGGATGAAGATCTCGAAGATATGGAGGAGGAATTCCACACGGACTCGGAGGACAGAAACGATGCTCAAGATGACGGGGAGGCTTTCGAAGGCTTTGGGGAGGAAGATGCCGAAGAAGACGAAAAGGATGAGGAAGACGAAGCTGGAGTTTTTGTCGAGGATCCAAACAAACTCAACGATGGTTTCTTCTCAATCGACGAATTCAATAAACAAACAGAATTTCTCGAAAGGCAGGATGCCTCGGCAGATCCTTATACTGGAGAAGCAAGTGACGAAGAGGATATTGACTGGGGCACTGACCCAATGTCTATGCCAATCAAAGCAGATAAAGGATCAAAACGTGCGAAAGCTATGGATGTTTCAGACGGAGAGGACGACGAAGAAGAGGATGGACCAACATTTGGCAACATGGATTTGAATGCACCTGAAGGAGATAGTGACGACGACGATGATATGGATTTGGACGAAGCTGCTGATGTAGCCGATGACAACACAAATGATATTCTCTACAAAGATTTCTTCGAACCTCCACCAAGAAAAATAGGCAAAGGAGAACGACAAGCGAACTACCTTGAAAGACAAGCCAAAAAGGCATCTAAAAAAGCACCCGAAGAAGATGAAGCTGCCATGGAACGAGCTATGGCGGACGTCCGACGCGATCTATTTGACGACGAAGACGACGCCAACTCGGAAGATGCCCTCTCAGACCTCGATCCCGCAGATCCTAAATCCCGCCGTTCAGCTCACGAACGTCGCCAAGCCAAAATCAGCGAAGAAATCCGTCGTCTCGAAGCCGCATCCGTCGCAAAACGTGACTGGACACTAGCAGGAGAAGCAAAAGCCCTCGATCGACCCATGAACTCCCTTTTGGAAGAAGACCTCGATTTCGAACGCACAGGCAAACCTGTTCCCGTCATCACAGCCGAAGTAAGCGAAAGCATCGAAGAACTTATCAAGAGACGTATCCTAGCACAAGAATTCGACGAAGTCATTCGTCGTCGTCCTGATTCGCTCACCCCTGCCAATACCCGCCGCGGCCTCTTCGAACTCGACGATTCGAAAAATCAACAAAGTCTCGCGGAAATCTACGAGGAAGAACATGTCAAAAATACAAATCCAGATACATACGTTAGCGCCACGGACGAAAAGCTCCAAGCCCAAGAGAAAGAAGTCGAAAATCTCTGGAAGGATATCTGTGCTAAACTCGACGCCCTCAGTTCCTGGCACTACAAACCCAAGCCCGCAGCACCGAGTCTCACCGTTGTGGGTGACGTCGCTACAATTAGTATGGAAGATGCTCAGCCTTCTACAGCTTCTGGTATCGCAGGTGCGGAATCAAGATTGGCGCCTCAGGAGATCTATAAGGCTGGACAGGTGGTCGAGGGCATGAAGAAGGATAATAAGGAGATTACACGGGGTGGCGCACCTGTTGCGCGAGAGGAAATGAGCAGAGAGGAGAAATTGAGGAGGAGGAGGAGGGAGAAGGAGAGGATTAAGAAGATGGGTGAGGGTGAGAAGGTGCTGAGTAAGAAGGCGAAGGAGAAGAAGGATGTGGTGGGCGAGTTGAAGAGGGGGGGTGTCAAGGTTATTGGAAAGAGAGGTGAGATGAGGGATGTAGAGGGCAAGAAAATTATGGCAAGTGAGGTTGTTACCGGTGGTGGTGGGTTTAAGTTGTAGATTTAAGTTAGCGGGTGTGTGACACATACAGAAAGTGTGTTGGGGATGTAATATCGATAACTTTGTAGTTGAATATCAGACAAATTGCGATTGTCACTCAAGAACGACATAAAACAAATCTATTGTATCGCAAAAGGTATTGCACGTGACAGATGTACAAGTACATCGATTTCGCTTATAAAAATATGAGTCTTCTCTATCTACCTCTTCGCCGTTCCGCTCTCCAGCTTCTCCATCTCTTCCAACTGCTTTCCCTCTAATCCCGCCGGTCTCTCAAGCTCGACATAACCTCCCATCTTCACATCACCCTTTACTTCTCCCATAGCTACAGCACTATCTCCAACCACCTCTCCTCCACTCTTTCTTTCCCACCCCCTCGCTTCTGCACTCAACGGTCTCCACCATGTCTCCTCCTCTGCCTGTTCACCCCTCGCATGCCACCTCCCACCACACATTTCCCACAACCTACTGGCCGCTCTTTTATACGCAAACCTCTCATCCTCGCCCGTGAAACTTTCCGTCCTCGCAAAATCCACCCCTCTCCTCCTCCCAATCTCATTTCCCGCCCCGGGAACCGATCCAAAATCCGCATCTTCATCGGGATCATAGCCCGCTTTAACACTAGGAGTATCGGTGTACGTAGAAATATTTGGTCTAAAGGGCGATGTTTGATCTTGATAGATTTCGGCGAGGGTTTCCGGATACACTGCGTCTTGGGGATTCTCGGATTCGGATTCCGAGGAAGGAGACAGCTGGGTTTCGGGGAAGAAAAGAGTATCTGGGCCAGTGGCGGCGCGAATTATGAGTTTACATCGGGCTTCGTAGAGAGCGTCGAGGAGAGTGATAAGGCGTCTTGCTTCGTTCTTTTGAAGGAGGGTTAAAATTGGCACGTCATCGATGATGAATGTGTGGAAAGTGGAGGCCATGGTTATATAGTCTGCGGGACCAAAAGCACCTTCACAGAGAGTGGGAAAGTCCCAGTAGGTTATACCGCTGAGATGGCGGGAGACGGGAACTGTACGACCGTAGACTAAAAGTGTGGTTGATTGCCATGGAATTGGATCTGGAGAGGATGGGAAAGTTGATTTTACCACTTTCTCCCAGGTATCATCACTATCTGAAGCGAGAAGATACTTTTTGGGAGTATTGGCTTTTTTGATATTCTCGGTGGTACTGTCATCATCTTTTTCATGAATACTTTCCTTATATCCAAGTCCAAGATTACCGGGTGAAAGTTTTTCAAGTCCCGTAAACCCTTCTATCATTTCCTCTCTTATTATCTCAGACATTTTCGCTGTTTCATCGTCCACGTTCTCAATTTCTCTTCGTCTCCAATCTCTACCCCCCTTTCCCATATCCCAAATTTCACATCTAGCTTTCAGAACCCCAACAAATCCCGAAAACTCATTCCCACTAGAGAACATGTCTAGTTTCTGTGGTTTAGCTAAGCCTAGCCAATTCTTCACGAGTCCTCCCCTACCAGGCACGGCATAATCCATGCCACTGGCCTTTTCGAGCTCTTCTGGCATGCGATTTGAGGATGCAATGAGTACACCACCCAATTGAAAGAATGGTGTCAAAAGATTGCTCAAGATCTTACTCGCAGCTCGGTCTGGTAACTGAAACTCGTCCAGAAAGAGTATAGGCGATTTTTCAATCATGTCCTTTGCTAGCCAAAGGAGAGAGTAGTCTTCAGAGTCTAAGCTTCCATGCTTGGAACGAGACTGTCTCAATTGTTCCAGACGTGAAAATGTTTCTAGCATGAACGTATTAAAATGCCATCTCCTCTTCTTGTCGTTCGGTAGACTATCGGCTAGCATATCCAATAACATTGACTTTCCAGTCCCAACTTCACCATGAAGTAATATACCCTGGGGCGAATCCAAATTCATTGCTGCTTCATGACTTGTGAGAACTCTTGTCATAGCAAGTGTATCTTGCCGCTCTTTTCTTCTGAACAGATGGGCAAATAGTGGATTGTTCCTCAGAGGATGACCAGGTACTGCTACCGTCCGACCATCTTCATTATTTTGACCGTCATTGACGGCCTGACTGATTGCTTTGAGCCGAGCTGCATATTCCGATTGAGGTTTATAGTCCTTCAATCGTAAATATAGTTTTTGCAAATGTAGAGCTATACGATGTTGGGCTGGGTCGGGGTCAATTACTTTAGTCGCCAACAGAGCACGATACAATACGAGAGGATTGGTTATGGTTAGCCCTGTGGATTGAGAGAGGTTTGTTGGTGGCATCTGGAACTTTCATGGTCGAGATGAAAGCAAATTGATGCATCTCCATGATGAATTGATGAGGGGTTGAAAATGCAAGCGTCATCGCCGGCACTAAATCGGACGTCACTTTCTTAGCCTTGCCCATGTGGCTAGAGTGTGGCTGGAGTGTGGCGTTGTACCTGTGCCTGTATGTCGGCTGTACTTACGTCTCAGCCTTGCACAATTGTAGCCTTGCATACCTACAATTATTATTTTCGCGTCCCCATTGTATGTTTCTGTTGAAATAGAACGCTGGTCAATGGACAGTATTCCGTTGAGTGTGTCCAGATAGTTGATGTTGGAAATGGCAGACAGTCCTAAGAGACAATCTGGCAGCATTGAAAGAGGAAATCCGAAAGAGAGACAGTCCAAATTGGATAAGCTTAAGATGCTAATGCCGCACAAAATCAGGTTCTCTCTCTCTGGTGTCTGCAGGTGTCTGCAGTGGTTTGCTGACGACGTGCCTTTGTCTCACTGTCGCTAGTCCATTGGGAAATAACTATATTTAAAGACATGCGCATGAATGGTGAAGAATACTGGATTCAATTGACCCAAATGATTGTCCAATATTGATTGATTGAATCCTTTTGCCATCCAATTGTATTCACAAAACACCAGAAAACAGCTCACCGTTGGCCTCAAAATCAAGCCTGAGCCTTGAGGTGTGGTCAGAGCTCAAGGATTAAGACGCGTGCTTCCAAGGTTTCCACCGGTCGCCTTTATTTTCTTTTGGTACCTGTAGCCGTATCCATCCAATTGATTTTTGATTTTTGATCCATCCGTATCCATGATTTAATTATTTTGGAGCACTTGGTTCTAAACTTCACAAGAAGCTTTTAAAACAAAACAAACACTCACGAGCCACGAACAATCACTTTCCACGAGTTATGCCAACAACACCATCGATCTTTCTTCTACTATAATCTCCATCACTTAATTCCCATTTGGACATATTCACGAAATGTTTTCACCTACAGTCAACGCTGGTGCTCCAGCTCCAGTAAGGAGTAGCAGAAGACGGCCACGCCCTCATTCGAATGAGAACTCAATAGCACAGCCAAAAAGCAAGAGAGTGAGAAGCTCATACGATGATCAGACTTTTGCGCCAAATGGTACACCCGAAATGGAGGAAGCAAAAAACAACAAAGTAGCTACTTTGACGAGGCGCGAAAGTCCCAAGGAGGTACCAAGTCAAAGACGAGAAATTGTTGTACGAGGAAAGAAGTCGAAAGGAACAGATAGGGCTGGGAAAGGAGATGGCAGTGTGGTCCTTGTGAGTTGTTCAATATCGCAATGTGTTGCGACTTTTGGAAACTGATAACTTACTTTTTCGGGCAGACCAAAAATGATACCTATACAGTCAGTAAACTGCCAGCACTCCCAGATCAGATTCGCGCAGATATCGCAGGTAGTTATAACTTTTTCAATAGTTTGTAAGTTCATCACTAAATTCATGCTATAGCTCGTCAGCACGGCGCAATATATTCAGATAGCGGTTATGCACTTGCTCTCACCCATTCCCATGCATTCGTCTGGCCCTACGCTATCAACATCCCTTCCCCCGAAACATTCACATTCGCGTTACCTCATAACAATAAGCATATAACCGATCCTCTTCCTCTTGGTTCGCTGGTCTCGCCCTCTGCGTCATCTTCGGAGCCTGGTCTCGTTGTTGTTATACCCACTGGTAAAATTACATATTGGGAGTCTATTGCTAGCGCCGCTACGCTTGATCTTATCAAATTAAAAAGCAATGGAGTCGGATCAACTATACCGGGAATGCTTTCCGGAGAAACCGTTGTGCAACTGTTGAATGCGGAAACAGCCGGATTTGTTCTGGCATTCAGTACCGGTCGATTGGCCTATCTACGAGTCAGGGATGGACATGGAAGACCCGAAGTGTCTGTTCAATTCTTGAGAGGCTCAAGCGGACCATTAGCAGGAGGCATATTTGGGAGTCTTAGAAATGTGCTTTCTAGTACAGCATGGCGTGGAGACATTGCCGCCGTTCGCGCCGGACCACAGGAGCATGTAGGAGACAGAAATGTTGTTGTCGCAACAGGAAAAGGCAGAATACAACTTTGGAATCTCCAAAGAGATGGGCAGAATGCTCTTCACGGGGAGGCTGAAGGGCGGGAAGCAATTGTTCTGGAAATGAAAAAGGCGGAGCCGATCCTATTCGATCTCTCAATAGAAACCTTTGAGATTCTCGATTTTACCTTTATGTCACAAACACCAGAGGACCGCGACAGCGAAGGAGATCGCTTACTTTTGCTAACATCCCTCTCCAATCGATACACCACTCACTACACTCTTGTTGATGTTGTACTTAGGCGGGATCAATTGATTGTGGAAGATGTTCGACTACTCAAATCTTATACCACTCCGGTCAACAAAAATGCGATTTCAAAAGCTCGAATTTATCTACCAAATCCCGCGCTGGTTGCATATGTTGTCTTTGACCGTGCTGTCGTTGTTGTTTCAAGGGCAAAACAAGCTGAATCGCCCGACTCCCAGCTTCGGTCTGAAAATCATACACTTTCGCCATCGTTCGAAGATGTGGTAGACTTTAGAGAGGATACCAATGTTGAGATTGTCGGATCCGGCATGGAAGAACCCCAAAACATTCCACATGGAATTGAGGAAGCAAAATCATTCAAATATAAAGCAAAGCACCCGGCTGCTGTTCTCCTCGTTCGGGGTGGGGGTGTGATTCGCGTGGCAGCTACCGACATTGATAAACTCGCATCTAATAAAGGACAACAAGTCACTGCGAAAAGCAAGCTGGAACAAGCTGTGTTTTTTGGTACATTGGCGCAAAATCCTTTAAGCTTCGCAGGAAGATCAGAATTCCAGTTTCCCCCGGAAGAAGTTGGAGCTGCTGCTCTAGAATTGAGTTTAGAGATCGTGGCATCTAGGACTCCTTTTATTCCCTCGGTATCTGCGTCGCTCGAACAACATCTGAAAAGACGAGCAACAGCTCTTCATGATCTTGCTAAGCATCTCAAAGCTACTGGCGTAGAAATTGATAGGCTTACACGATGGAAGTTACTTTGGGATGCAGAGAGAATGACGGCGGCAACAATCATCTGGCAGCGGTATGATGCCCTAATTCGAGAATTGCCCGAAGACCAAAAACGTGGGCTTCTCGCGGATCTCGTAGATCATATTCATGAAGACCTTAAAACCGAGCCTGTTGCCGAAAGAGGTGAAGTCGATCGCGTTCGACATTTTTTTATTCATGATGTTTTTAGATTAGAATTGGCGATACCATGGGCATACCAGATGCTCAAGTATGCATGGACGAATGGCCAAGTTCCTCCTTCTTCAGTAATGGAGACGCTCAGTCAATCTAATGATGTGATGATTTGCGCATTGGATGGTGCGTTTGACTTTCGAATGAATAATTTGAGACTGTATGGACTACAATCGGAAATACTTTCACATGGGATATTAGAAGAAGGCTATGAGGGACTTCCGGAAATTTGGACCTCGACTTTCTACATTGCGGAAAATATTCGGAAGCAAACAGACCTTGTCTCTGCACTACTCGGTGACTTTTGGAATAAGCCCGTTGCAGAAGACAGCCCCGACCCTACAACCCTCGAGAAAATTCGACTTGAGCATCCTACTCTTATCGATGTGGCCATCCGATCCAATTTGGAGAGGATACGTTGGGTGTCGGCTCAAGACTCGCCACAACTTCAAATGCAGGCAGAAGGACTTCAAACCCTACAATTCAATGCACAAGATAAACAATTACAGCGTCTTGCAGATACTTTTGCTCTTCCCGATGAAGCAATGAAATTGGCTGAAAAACACGAGATTTTACAAACGTTGGCAACCGTACTGATGTATGAGGTCGGTATTTGTGCCGACGGGCTTCGTATTCCGGGCATTGACGAAGAAGACTATGAAAATCTGAAAAAGAGAGAACAAGACCTCTGTGATCGGATGGATAAGTCTTTTGCAAACTTCGGTGCGAGTTGGGCAGCCGCTCTATATGAATACTACATTGGCACGGGAGAAATACAACAGATGCTCAATGATTATCAAAATCAGCGAGCATTTCTCACTGCTTTCCTACGTGACAAACCGGAGTACGCTAAGATTGGTTGGATTCATGAGATCACTCGAGAAAGGGATTACGACGAGGCCGCCAGAATGCTTCTTGAACTTGGGTTAGATCGAGAGCGTGATGTCTGGAGCAAAAAAGTCGAACTTAGTATCGGCAAGCTTTCACGCATGGCAGGTCGCAATTATAGTCAGGCAAACGGGATCCTAATTCCCGACGGAGGTGAATCGGAACTTGTCAGAGCAAATCAAGAGCTTGGATTGATTAAAATTCAAGATCTCATTTACAAGTATATATACCCCACCATCAGTACAGCTATCGATGACAACGCGGAAGTCCAACTTGCTTTAGAAACTCATGGCAACAAGAGTTTGAAGCAACAATTTTCTTTCATGAACCTTCTTGAAAGTAGCATGACTCATCTGGTCAAGCATGAATCGATGGATGCATTTTGTTTGGTTGATTTACTTACCCTCATGGGTGATAATTTCAGAGCCATGGAACAAGATGAATTCAGCATGAGTAGATTTTATTGGGCACTTGAAGCCATCCGCTTGGGTGTCACAAATAAAGAAGAGAAGTTGCTTATGCAGCGTGTTATTTGGAGACGATGTCTCTTGAGAGATGACTGGGCTGCGATGAATAATACAGAGGCTAAAGATGATCAATTTGTAGAAGATCAGTTAAAGACAACAGCTCTGTATTGGACACTCAAAGCCTGCTTCAAGAATCGTAAGTACTATTATTTGACTCCACGTTGAATTACAGACTAACAAAATTTCCAATAGGTATCTTCGAAAAGGATCTCACTATCAAGTCACTAACTCCTGAAGAAGTCATTGGTGCATGTACAGAAGAGCTGGAACAACGCTGGTCTCGAATTGACGCTAGTATGCGCGAACGCATGATGCAAGACTATCAAATTGAAGACGATGCATTAACACAATATATCGACACGGCTAGAATAGATAAGTGGCATCAACAAGCAGTGGAACTTGCCAAACAAGATTTCAGAGCGGAAATTGGAGCGGAAACATCAACTGGATCGGCCATGGATAGAGAGGCGGCTAGGACGCTAGAAGAATTGGAGAGAAGTATAGCAGATAATGAAAAGGGAAAGGCAGAAGGAATGCTCTTGTCGAAACCAAGACATAGGGCGAAGATAGGATATGATGGAAGAGGGAGTGCGAGTGGGAGTAGAAGTGGAAGTGGACGACCGGGAAGCTTCAGAAGCTCACTTAAGTTGTATTGAGGATATTGAGGATTAGAGGACAAATGGGTCAATGATATATTGGCGTTATTTTTGTAAGATTCATTGACAAAGATGAAGAAGATATTCATTCTATTAGGGTAGTGCAGTAGGGTAAATCTAGCATTGGTTTTCACTTGTGCGAAGTGGATTGATTGTGTGGAGTTTTATGGATGGGGGAGGAGGATTTAATTCTTCTTAAGCAAAATTTGAAGTAAAATCAATGATCGAAGTGGATGAAGAATTGGATGGATAGATGGAAGGATGGATGGATGGAATAAATGGATAACTTAACTTGACTTGACTATATGACTGTCTATGATAATAAAGTGATAACCTATAACCTAATCGATGAATAGATTGGAAGAATCAAAAATGGGTTAAACAAATTTATATTCTATTTTATATCTTAGATTGGATTGGATCGTATCATATCGTATCTACCATCTTGTGCTTGGTAAAACGTCAGAATATGTATGCATGTATGTATGAGTATGTATCTGTAATGCTTATTCATCAATCAATCAATAAATCAATCAAGCATCGTCAATTAATTAATCCATCATCGATATCCATCGCATGGCATGCCGTGACAATCCATGACATCGGAGATCGTATTGCTGAAAATGAATGGATGGGTGGATGGACGGTTAGTGGGTATTTGAATTGGGATACGGAGGAGCTTTGGGTATACGGAGTAGGGATACGGAGGAGCGGAGTTTGTAGTAGGTATAGGTATAGGTATAGGTATATAGGTATAGTAATAGGTATGTAGTGTGATGTGATTTGATGTGATGTGATGTGATGTGATTTGATACGAGGCTAGAATCTAGAATCTAGAATCTAGATGGAGATGGAGATGGAGATTGAAGCGAGGTTATATTTGCTTGTGTTAGGTATGTTTGCTTGTGCTAATAAGAGTGGATAGATGAAAGAAAGAAAGAAAGAAAGAAAGAGTAAGTGGATTTCTTTCTTGTTTCTTTCAGGGGTGGATGGATGATGGATGATGGATTGGATGAATGGAATGGATGAATAGATTGGATGGATTTTTTAAAAGGGGGGTTTTTGAGTGGAGGAGTGGAGTGGAGGAGTGGAGTGGGCTAATGGATTGATGGACTAACGGGATGGGGGGGTTGGTGTGGAAAGGAGATTGGAGATTGGGGATTGAGGATTGAGGCTTGGAGATTGGAGATTGAGGGTTGGGTGAGAGAACTGGGAGAGGGAAAGGAAAGAGGTGAGAGGGAAGAGGTGAATTGGGGGAAGTAGTGAGTAGTGAGTGATGAGTGATGAGAGAGGCAACAAATCGAATTGGGGAGAGGGAGGAGATAGGTATAACTAGATATAACTAAATCTTTGGGGGATTGGGGGAATGTAAGGCGGGAGATGGGAGATGTAAATGATAAGTGATGGATTTCTTAGGGCTTGTGTTTGTGTGTGTATATATCATGCGAATTGGATTTGTATCTTTATATATTTGCATGCTGGGGAGTTGGGAAGTTGGGAAGTTGCGGAATGCGGGATGGAGAATAGGAGGGAGAAGGGAGGAGGGAGGGGGAGGGGGG